>WWPM01024754.1:0-18590 GCA_023279145.1 Glomeris maerens | reverse complement strand
TGTCACGATATTCCGTGTACCCTCCCCCCCTGCTCCTGTGTGACGTAATTTATGGATGGTCCCTTAATTGGAGATAGCATTGCAAGGCGGTTTTTAAAAAGAATAGGCATGAACCTTTTTTTTCGTAGAAAATCCTGGAAGAATGGTATTAACTTATTTAACCCTCTGTCGGTCGCACCTCCTGGTGGAACAAGTAGGGTCGCACCCAGCCTGAGAGGCCAGGCACACATATTTTAGCCACCCCTCTCCTTAACTAATTTTAATTCAAGACAACATTAAAGTAATCTTTGATAGGGTCTAAAAAATGGAAAAATACTGAATTGAATGGAAAAGAACAAGTTTATTGAACTGAATAAATTCTAAACTAAAACAAGGGAAATTGCAAAAGTTTTTTTTCAAAATAGGATGAAAAATGTTTAAAAAAAAACGAAAAAAATAGAACACATCTCATCTGATGCGGGACCTTTGCTTATTTATTGCATAAAAAGATTTTTTGAGCAACGTAAAAATTTCCCTTACAAATAGCATGGGAAAAAATAAATAAAATGCCATAACACAATCAGTCGCAGTTGGCCTGCTGAGCCAGGGAGGGGACCAGGCGTTTTTAGTGAAGGTTTCAAAAATTCTCAGATGGTGGGTATTAAGCACCGCCTAGAGTCAGGAAGGTATTGGGAAGGACAACTCCCTGAGACACCAGGGGGAAGAGGGGCATCAAAAATTGTGTCTTGCTGGCCTCTCAGGTTAGTTGCGACCGGTGGAGGGTTAAATTAGGGCACATTTATGATGTTAAACAGTTTATTGATAAGAAAGAAATACATAGCAAATGTGTTCCCCAAATGAAGGCAGGGAGCCCCAGCTACGCCATTAACTTGCACGTAATATAACTGTCATTACGAGGCATGTCCACAAAGTAAGAGTATTCGATTTTTATATTTTTTAAGAGAGAATTTATTCCAAATACAATTACCGGATTTTGTTGGCATATATGTAACCTATTTTTCCGCATAGTTGTCATTCCGTTCTATGCAGGTTTTGAGACGCGTCACCAGCTTTTTTTATGCACTCCTCAAAGAATTCTCCCGCCATCCCCTTTTTCTAGTCAGGGCCTCTTGTGTCGCCTCCTCGTCAGTTGGAAATTTTTTCCCACTAATGTGAGTCTTCAGAGAGGTGAAAAGATGAAAGTCTGAAGGTGCCAAGTTAGGAGAATATGCGGGGCGGTTCAAAATATCCCATCCAAATGTCCCAAAAATTCCAGTAGGTGTTTTTGCAAAAAGGAACCTGATGACACGTACCACACATTCAGCGGGGATTTTTTTCGACCTACTTCATACGAATGGTCACTACAAGGAGACTTTTAGTAGTAATAATGACCACTTGTGCTCGTTGTGATCTGGAGAACTAAGCCTACAGATCAGTGTTGCCAAATTTCGGGTAAAAAAATCCCCCAGCACAAGAAGGCAACAGTACTCCTACTTTGTGGACATGCCTCGTATTTTATATAATTTTATTTTGCCTAGTATACTAATTATATTGCAAAGTTAAACATGCCTTTATCCATAACAACAATTTTTAAAAATCATTCTTTTCATGAGCATCTAAATCTCAAGCATGGTTAAAGAGATGTACCGTAAATCCTCAATAATAACCCCATCTCGAGAATACGCCGGTTTTGTAAAGCCGGGATAAACAATAAAAGTTCTCCAAATAATACTATTTTCTCGAAAATAAGCCCCTTTTTTGAATGAATTACCTTCCTGTGAAACATAATTAAAATTAAAATAATATTTTTTAATTATTTACATTTTAATGTTGGAATTGGTGATTTACTTTGTAACTTAAAATTTCACTGTGCAATCTTCGTTTTATTTTAATAAAATCTCAAAAGAAAAAAATCATTTCCTAAAAACTCCATCCTTGGTGACTTGATTTAACAAAATAAGCCTGGGCTTATTGTTGAGGATTTACGGTAGGTGTAAGTTACAGGGTATATCTTACAATAGGTCCTACTGGGCCAATGCATTGACAACTTTATTTGTTACAATTAAATTGCAATATTGTCCTAAAAATAATACGCCTATCTCCCATTTCTAATTAAAATTACTTAACTTTTATCTAAAACGTATGTTAAATAGTCAATAAACAATCACTCATGACACAGGCAAAGGGGCGTGCTGCTAGCTGTTCGTGGCACAGAAGTTCCTATAGTCCCCGCACTGTGGCGCCACCAGTATTTTCAACTACAATCACAAAGTTTCTATCAACTATGACACCGCACTTGACCAATTGACTAAACACATATGCCAGTTTTAATATATATTTTCATATGTCAGAGCTGCTTCAAAAATTCAGAACCATTTTTGCATTTTGAGAAATGGATAACAAATATCGAAATAACATTTAAATATCCTTTGCATTGCAATTAAATAATAACAGTTGCTTGATACAGTATTAATTGTTTTCCATCTACTGTATTTCAATATACTATATGAAACCCTAACTTTTTTATAAATAAAAATGCACTCGGGATACCACATCCAAAGTTTTACAAACTGACAGTTTGTCTGTGTTAATACCACTAGAAGTTTAATGTTGTGATCATATTAAGCATTTACAATTCAAATTTCAAAGATTTCCTAACTTTTTATCTACAAATTCCTGATATAATTTTTCTTTTTTATTACTAAATGATCAATATTACATATTTCCCGATATTAATGTAATCATTGGATGTAGCTATTGAAATAAATTCTATTTATTCTAAAATTTTATGTAAATGTAAACAATAACACCCTATAATGTTTCAACTAATTTTAATTATTAATTGAAATAACATTTGAAGTAACTACACTAGCAATTTTTATTTGCAGTAACTGTTGATGCAATTTTAAATTACAACATGCTTATTTAAATTCATTGAATAATTTTTTGGGCTATTTGAAACAATGTTTTCCTTTTCCGTGCTCATATTGAAAATCAGTGAAAAGTTCCCTAGAGGCAAATTAACACCAGAGGATTACAACTGCTTTTCTCCCCTTCCGTTTCCACCCCCTCCAAAACTTTAGGTTTAGGTAGAGTGAACGCAGTATATCACATTCTTTACCCACACCTGTAACTATTTTTAAATTGGTAAGAGGGTCCTTGGACAAGTGCAAGATGAACAATGGCAATTTTGCGAGGGAAGAGAAAACAGTTTGGATAGTATCACCCCGTGCCCAGTAGAGGGCGTGTAAAACAGTTCCATCTCAAACGCGATGAGGTTCAATACAGGTTTCCTATGGCCGTGGCACACTCTAAACTACTTTATCCACTCTTGGTATTAGTATGCAAATCCACATGTTAGTAATAGTTCCACGTTACCATTTTTAAACTGTCATAGTTGGAAGAATGCCAACTTTGTGATCTTGTCTTTAATTTTGATGAATAACACAGGTCAACATAGGAATTTTTTTCTTTGAAATAAAGGGCATTTCTAATGTTTTTTTAGTACGCTGAGTTCGAAAATGTAAAGGGTTTCCCTCTATCACGTAAGGATTTTTCGCAATTTGGAAATGAAAGTTTATAACATACACATAACACATATAGAAGTTTCGCATCACTTTAATTCAAAAACATACGAGATCAAGGTGAAATTACATTTTATTCAAGAAATCATGTTTGCAAATTTATATTGCACTGTCAAAGATCTTTATAATGCTAATTTTCTTGCCCTGAGCAGCTTAATTTCTAACTTTTTCATGCGTACTGCATCCGTGTTTTCCTTGATCAGCATCCAGCAGGATACAGCATCATATTAACATTCCATCGTCCTTTATGCTTCTTCCTAGAGTTTGAAGGTTCTTCAACATGTTTTCAATAATGTTCTTGAAGCTGCAAATTTTCTGAGACAGAATCCTTGCCTAAATTCAAGAACACAGTCAAAAACATATTGAAGAACCACCAAGCATTGGGCCGCTCAATGAGCTCGAATCTCCGCTTTTTGAACTTGCATCTGGATTACTTCCCGGAAAATATTTTTAGCCTTGATGCAAGAACAAGAGAGGTGTCATCAGGCCATTAAGGAACTGTAGAAGAGGTATAAAGGACGATGGAATGTTAATATGATTGCTCTATCCTGCTGGATGCTGATCAAGGAAAACACGGATGCAGTAAGCATTAAAAAGTTAGAAATTAAGCTTTCAGGGCAAGAAAATTAGGTATTATAAAGATCTTTGACAGTGCAATATAAATTTGCAAACATGATTTCTTGAATAATATGTAATTTCACCTTAATCTCATATGTTTTTGAATTAAAGTGATGCTAAACTTCTACTACTAGAGTCAAAAATAAACCGGACTTTTGCAATTGCTGCCTTCCTATTATTCAAACAATTATGTCACTGTCTATACATGTTCCTAGACATATGATGTAGTGTCCTGTGACATATTTTGAACATGTGTGTGAGTGCGCTGCATGCTGGGACATCCAAAAGTAGAGTCTACGTAGATTTTTGGAAATTATTCAATAATTTTTTTGACTATTTAAAAGAATTTGTAATCCTGGTAGTGTGTTTAATCTTTTTTTCCTTCAGCTTTGATATCTCACAAATTCTTTCCATACCTGTGGCTATTTTAAAATTTGAATGAGAGTATTTTGACAAGTCCTTGATGGACCATGACAATTTTGTGGGGGGGGGAAGTGAAACTAGTTTGGCTATCTTCACCCCATGCCCAGTAAAGGAAGTGTAAAACAGTCCCATTTCAAATATGATGAGTTTCAATGCAGGTGTCCTATTGCTGTGGCACACTCTAATATCTTTATTCACTCTTGGTTATTCCTACAAAAATTATCAACATAGGATTAGCAATAGCAAAATTTTGCCAATCGAATTGAATGGTCACGTGACTTTTGCCTCTAGAGAACTTTTCAGTCCTTGAACAAAGAAACTAAACAGCAAACCTGTCGAAAATAATAAAATAGATCGCAGTATTTCGATTTAAAAAGATGAAGAAAACAACCGACGCCATACACAGGTTACATAAAAGAGAATTAATGATCGATACGTTATTATTTTGAATATGACGTCATCAGCACTTTGAAATAATGTCATTGTGCAAAGATAATGTGTGCAAGTAAATTCAGTTACTGCAGATCGTTATTGATTCATTGGTCCTCCACTTGTTACAGCGTTGTCCACCAAATGGGAGGCATACCACTACTGAGAGCATGAGTAATAATTGCGTTTCATAGTTCATAGCCATATTGTTGGTAAATTGCAGGGATAACTTTAGAACGCAGATGCATGTTGTACAACAAAGTGCTATTATTAACCTACCAACGAAATATGGCACCAAGAATGCAAGCGTGGTGGTCAAGTCATAAAAGGTGTGCCTATTAAATTTCCTTACTGATAAAATAACTTGATGGCATCGGTATCCTGAAAAATCTTTCCCCTTTAGTGAAGTTTGAAGTTTAGGGAACAAGGGATAATCGATGGGTGTTAAGTCCGAAGAAAATGTGTGTGTGTGGGGGGGGGTGAACTATACAATGTCATGTTTGCCATGCACTGTAGTGGGATATCAAGTCAAACATGACGACCGAGATTAAGAGGCTTTAAACATTGTTACCAACATTTGTACAGCCGATCCTAAAAGTGCATTACAGCAGGTGGAAGTTACTTTGAAATGTATGAAACGTTTATGTACTTTACATTGAGATGACCGACCTGGACCAATTACAAGCTCTCTTATAAATTGGTTAAACAGACAAATCGATTGCTCACTCTCTTTGGAAAAATGTAAGAAGATCTTCGTGGCTAAATCGTAAGTCTTTTGGTTTTTCTGTTTTCCAATTGTTGGGGTTTTGAAATCTCTTAAATTTTAGGTTTTCTTGTGTTTCGATTTTCATTTATTTTGGACGAAGTTTCTTATGATGTAATTGTGCGACATCTTGTAAATGTATCATCCTGTTGAGGTAGAAGAACCGTTGAGATTGTGTTCTTTTTGTTAATTCTTAATGTACATTAATCTCTTTAGCTGCTGTAAATAGTTGCCATGATAATGACTCTGCATATGAGTCGAAACATGTCGGCACAACAAAGGGACTCTGTACGTTTCTTTATTTATGAGTCAAGGATACTGAATCTTCGATTAAAAAATTTGGATGTTATTTGATTAGTCCAGGAATTTAATAGTCACACCTTGCATATTATGAGTAGACTACACAAGCACTTCTTGTCTTAATTGGCAGATATTTTGAAGTTCTGTGTTATTAATCTGCAAAATGTGAATGATATGCAAACAGGGTGAGGCTAATGTCATTTCAGTCCTTATAACCAGAAAACAGTTGTGAATTACGTGGTGCGTCTAAACAGTTCGGTGAGTGGAGTCACAAAAAAATGCACATGTGAAATACATTTATTGGCCTTTGAAGTAGTTGTCACAATATACGAAACGCTATTGAAGACGTTTGCAAAGCTTAGACACCTTTCACACGAGACACTCGGTGGACGGCCACTTCATTTTGAGAGACACAAGATACATGCAACTCAATGTGAGCATTCACACTGCGCTTTAGTCTTCAGTACAGCTGCATTCTGTGGCGCATTGGTGGCCTATCCCTCGAGTCGCCCGTACACTTGCATGTGGCTCAGACACACTTTTAACATGCAGTCCTATGAGAAATATATTGCAATTATCGCAATATGGCAGATGTTTTCAACACGGAAAATGTTATTGTTTGTTTTAATTGTATTTTATTAAGGTCTACGGGTCGTACTTAGTGACTAAGACGCTAATAAAATAAAAAAGAGAACTGACAGTAAAGATATTTTGACGATTCTTTTCGGATTTTGGAGATTGTAGAAATGAAATAAAACAAAATAATGAAACAAAGTACAATTTTATTCTGGTATATCACCTCAAAATAAGTCAAATAGTTCGCCACAAAAAATTACGTGAAGGAAGAGGGTGTGTCCATGACGTCAGGAATACGGAATGGCTGTACAGTGGCTGTCTCAAATTCCTGCGCGTTGCTCTCTTAAAATTAAGTAGCCGTAAATCGAGTGTCTTGTGTGAAAGGAGCCTTATGAGTAGTAAAGGAAGGTGACAGCATCGGAAGTGGGCTGTTCCCATTATTTTAGGGGTGGAAGGTTGATGAGGAGGGTGGATTAACTGACCAATCAGGAGCGAGGGATTATAGCACCGGAAGTGGGATGTGTCTACTAGGGCGGAACGAAAAGTAATGCCTGTTTGCCTGTAACTTTTTTAGTTTTTGTCCAATTTTAAAAATTATTTCACGGAATGAAAGCTCGATATGTCTAGCACACGGGACAATATTCACTTTTCGATATTGTCCCTTTTTTTTCCCATGCGCACGCGCTAAAGATGAACAAATATTGCATCACGTCAGCGAAGAATTCTACTGACTGATTGCGGCACCACTTGCGAACTGCTGCCTTGACCTCATCATCCCTTTTGAATCTCTGCTTCTTGAGGTGTTCCTTGAGCTTGGGGAACTGAGGGCACGTGTGAGCCATGTTCGCCCAGGGATTTAGGCGATCCTGCAACACTGCAAAGCCAGGCCACGCACGAGTCGCGAAACCCAGGCACACCTGCAGTCAGTAGAATTCTTCGCCAACGTGATAAAAAATTTGCTCACCTTTAGCGTGTTCGCGTGGGAAAAAACGGGACCATGTCGAAAAGTCAATATGGTCCCGTGTGCTAGACATGTGGATCTTTCATTCCGTGAAAGAATTTTTAAAATCGGTCAAAAACTGAAAAAGCTACAGGCAAACAGGCAATACTTTTCGTTCCGCCATAGTATTTATAGACCACGCCCCTTTTGTAAATCTACCAATAGGAATACACTGTTCATTAACCAATAAGAATGCATTAACCATATTTAGGCCACGCTTTCTTTCGTAGGACGTAAAATCAAATTTTGGGCTATTTCTCTCCTTCATGCCGCAAATATGACCTCGAATGACCTTGACAGGTGTTTCCCTGGATTCCGAACTTGGAATCTGATGCAAATCCCTGACGCGGAATCCCTGATGCCGAATCCCTGACACGGAATTCCTGACATGGTATCCTGGCACGCGCGTCACCTTGGATTTCAACGTTATATGTTAAATAGGGACGCAATCTTGGAATTGTATCATTAGTTGCCATTTTGGATTTTTTATAATTAGACCTCATATTGGAATTGTATTATTAGTTGCCATCTTGGATTTCTATAATTAGTCACCATATTGCAATTGTATTAATTGACACCATATTGGATTTCAACAAAACATTTAAATAATATGAGTGGTCCTGATGGCTTCTGGCGTGTTGACTCGGTGCTCGTGGATCTCGGATGTGTCCTGCAGGAGGATTGCTGCGTCGTCGCTGATGCTCGGTGAGTCGTTGTCGATCCCTTGAAAGTCCGTGTCTGCTTCCGACGGTCAGGGTTTACGTGCTTATAGAAGTCAAGGGAATAATATATACCACAGGCCAAGTTAATGGCCTTTATTTCCCAAGACAGGGTTTGATCAACTGGAACACATACAGTATTTGTTCGCCTTGATATTTTATTATTAAACGATGCCCTGTAGAGGCTATTACTGCTGCACAAGGCAGCTGTACAACTGATTTGTACTCAGTTGGGCCCTTGTATGTATATGGATGTTGTTATTGGGTACGCGGCTACGATTAATTTTGTTTTTTTGGCAACTCGTTACGAAATCGCCTCTGCTAAATTCATTCTCCGCCACGCCCCTCGTTTTGCATATTGACGATCGAGCCGAAGTGTCGTAATAACCAGTTACTTGCTTAATCGTTTCTCGCGGTATAAATACAGGGGCCTTTTCAAGACTAGGCCAGTCGCAACTCTGTTGCTCTACGTTGCCTGCCAGTTATTTTTTGTCCACATCTTTCGTCGAAGATTCGCCGATATTTAACGAGTTTGTTAACTGACAACTGAACTGTTTATTTTTCGTTGCCTCAACATTTAAAGTCTACTGCACTGTATTTTGAATTAAAGTATATTCAAACTTACAGTTTCCGCAACTCTGTTCAGTTTTTCGGGTCCTGAATCGCTCCGAGAACAACAGGTTATGGGCCCAGACCCACACAGTGTTGCGAGGCAAGATTGAATCAGTCAGTAAGTGTTCAGTCAACACAGAACGAGTCGAGCGTTCTCCATCTCGTTAAATCGTCGCGGTGATCAACTGTGGAGCAGACGAACTACAACTTGCAACCCGAAAGCCGGAGCGTCGTCGTTGGTGTTATCGTCGGACAACCAACAACTCCAGAGCCAGAGCGTCGTAGTCGGTGTTTCTCATCGAACAACTTGCAACCCGAAAGCCGGAGCGTCGTCGTTGGTGTTATCGTCGGATAACCAACAACTCCAGAGCCAGAGCGTCGTAGCGAGTATCGTCGTTGCACAGCCCGCAACTCCAGCGTCGGAGCGCCGTAGCGGATCACCGACGGGAAGTTTCCTCGTGCAGCCAGCGGTTTTGCAGACTTGATCGTCGCAGCAATCAGGAAGGAACAGCAAGCAACAAGAAACTGTGGTTTGAAACTACGGACAGATTGTTTGTTCTTGCAGTGTCAGATTTGTTACTTGCATTAATTTGTTTTCCCGATTCTCACCGTCCTTACTCGTTTTTTGGGAGTTTAGTCGTATCCCTTCACGGACTCGTTGGTATCGCGCTGCGAAGGACCTTTGAGAGTGGTCATTATTTTGTTTTGGCCATTGGACTGTCGGACCACCGTGGCAGATAAGAACGATAAGGGTAGAGAAAATAAGGCTGTGGAGGAAAACCAGAAAAATTGGAGGTATGGTAAGTCGAAAGTATAGGGCTGCATTGTCTCGTGCGCGCGTTAATCTTTCTGTCTCTCCCAGCGCTTGCGGTCGTTTTGCGCACTGCAAAAAAAATAAGGAAACAAGCGCGCATTATTTTTTCTTCTGCGGAGCAACCATGCAGGGAGCTCAATTTCAAGTCGAGAAATTAAACTCACAAAACTACAAGTATTGGGTATTACGCACAAAGAGTTTGTTAATTGTGAAAGGATGTTGGGACATTGTAGTGAAAGGGCTGACTGAAGGAGAGCCAAAAGATATTGAGAAGGATGAAAATGCAAAAGCACTACTTCTTCAGACGCTGGATGACCAGGCATTAGATGAGATTAGGAACTGTGAAACTGCAAAAGATATTTAGACACGTTTGAGGGATATCAGAGGTAAATGCGACCCCTGGTACGGGGCGTTGGCTCTAAATGAGTATGTAAAATCGTCGAAGACCGCTGATGAAACGATGGCTAAATATTGGAGCAGGAAGGCCGATTTGCTATATAAAATTCGCACAGCAGACATAGGTTTCCCAGATCAGTTAGCCGCAATTCACCTTGTTATGGGTTTACCCATTGAATACGAGCCTTTTCGTAGGTCTTACCAATGGAACGATCCAAAACTGGATATGCAGGCCTTTAGAAGACTCTTATTGGAGGAAGAAGCCAAGCTGAAAGCTTGTGGAGACGCGATGGAGAGTAGCCGTGCTTGTAATGTTCAAAGGGGTAAGAAACCAACCTACAATAAACCTGCACCGAGTGGAGCTGATGTAGCATCTAGGCGAAAAAAAGGAAACATGCGGAAGCGAAGCACTGACTTGAGCGAAGTTCAGTGTTATAGATGTCGAGAAAAGGGCCACTTTGGTCGAGATTGTCCACTTTATGGTGACCAAGTGAAAGCGTTACCACCACTTAAGACAGGGAAGCAAGATGGACCTGCAGGAAAATCCGCTGCGGCCGCGTGGAACACGACTGGCGTAAGAAAAAATTTGCAGGGAATTTTGTCTGATGATTCCTCGGATGGAAAATGGATCCTTGACACCGGGGCAACGGACCATATGTCCCCGTACAAGTGGAAATTCGAGACTTATTATGCTATAAGTGGAAAGGTAAAAATGGCTAGCGGCTCACCATTAAAGGCGCTAGGATATGGCTCAATTTTGCTTCGGTTGGCTGATGAATGTGGAGGAGAGCATGTACGACTACATTATGCCCTCCATGTACCTGACCTCGAGACCAATCTCATCTCAGTGAGTCGTATAACTGAGAAGAAGCACAGAGTGAGCATCACTACAAGCCAAATGGAGATAAGTTCAGCCGATGGTGATGTTTACGCGAGAGGACGAAAAAGAGACGGACTCTTCGTGGTACAAGAGTGGAGTCCCCATGGGAGTGAGATGCCAGGTACGTGGTCTACCTCAAGACATTCAGCCTACGCGATGGAAGCAGATGTGGACCTGTTACATAAAAGACTGGGACATCTTCATCGAGAAGCGGTTTGCAGCATTCTTGGCACAGACAACACCCATAGTGGGCCCTGCGATGTGTGTCAGGTGGCAAAAATTACTGCTAACCCTTTTCCCAAAGTTAGCAAGTCGAGGTCTGAATGCGCATTGGATTTGGTACATTCCGATGTGATGGGAATGGTTCAGCCACAATCAAGAAAAGGTTACAAGTTCTTAGTCACCTTTATTGACGATGCAACGCGTTTTGGGACTTCGTTTTTGATGCGTCACAAAGATGAAACTTTGGGCAGATTTAAGGAGTACCAAGCATGGTCCGAGACACAAACAGGTAAAAAGTTGAAAGCACTGAGAACAGACAGGGGAGGCGAATATATGTCGCAGGAATTTTGGAATCACCTTACCCGTCATGGAATCTCTCGGCAATTGACTATTCCTGCTACGCCACAACAAAATGGGGTGGCGGAACGTCGGAACCGCACCCTGGCGGAGATGGCGAGGTGCCTCTTGGTCCAAAGTGGTCTACCGGTGGAAGACTGGGATCGAGCGATATCATGTGCAACCATGCTGACCAATCGGTGCCCTTCACATGCGATAGGAGGTATGACACCATATGAGAAATGGTTTGGTCGAGTCCCAAGTTTGGAGCATTTGCGCATTTTTGGATGCCGTGCATGGCATAAAGATAAATCTGACAACGAAAGTTTGACCCTCGAGGAATACGCGGTATATTGGTAGGATACTCTGTGGAATCGAAAGCGTATGTTATCCGAAACGATACCACTGGTCAAGAGCAATTGGCGCGTGATGTCGTATTTGACGAAACATGTTTCCCAGGATACACACCAGAGGTAAACTTGGAAGGACAAACTCGAAGAGAAAACGTTTTTATCAATTTAGAGGAAGTCGATGCAGAAGAAGGGGCAGCGGCGAGCCAAGATCCACCACAAGAACCGGTAATAACTCGTGATGGAAGACAAGTGCATCCTCCTGCATGGCAACAGGACTATCAGACAGCGGATCTGGTGCAGTCCAATGAACCCTCAGTACAGGATAATTCGCCTGTCGAAGTCGATCCTAGGACAATGAGGGAAGTACGAAAGAGTAAAAACCGAGAAGAATGGCAGAAAAGCGTAGATGAAGAATTTAGAAATCTTCTGAAGAATCAGGTTTGGACAGCGGTGAAACAGCCCATTGGAATACGTACCATTAAGACGAAGTGGGCGTTTAAGACCAAACATGATGCTGCAGGAAATGTGGTCAGACGAAAGACGCGTCTTGTAGCTTTAGGTAATACCCAGCGTCCAGGATTAGATTATTCTCACACGTATAGTCCGGTCATACGAATGAGAACTACCCGTACTCTGATGGCTCTTGCGGTACAAGAAAATTGGGAAATCCACCACGTGGATATAGTCGCTGCTTATCTGAATGCGGAATTACGTGAGGATGTGTACCTTGAAGCGCCTGAAGGTTTGGAGGAATACTTAGAACGAGAGAATCCCGACATGATGGTAACCTCTGCAGATACCGGAACAAATGACGATAAGTTGTGGGTATACAAACTTAAGAAATGCATTTACGGGCTCCACCAGTCGGGGCGCACCTGGAATGAGTGGCTAAATGGTATACTCACCGGTATTGGTCTTATCAGATGTCAGACGGATCCGTGTGCATATCGGTCTGATGCCAAACGTCTGATAATAACTACTTATGTTGACGATCTGTTGTTTTATGGGGAAAAAACAGCAATACTCGATGCAAAGGAAGAACTCGCTAAAAGGATTGAGACCAGAGACCTAGGTCACGTAAGTCTCGTACAGTCGATTAGGATTCAACAAGTCAATGGAAATCTGCATATGGACCAGGAATCTTATGCTGAGGAAATTCTTCGTGAATTCCAGTACGAACATGCAAGACCAGCTAAAACTCTCTTGGTGCCGAAGGAATATTTGGCTCAAGCACCACTGGATGAAGAACTTCCAGCAAACGAGGCAGCTCGGTACCGTACGTTAGTAGGCAGCCTCATGTATTTGGCCACTGCTTCTAGGCCGGATTTGTCGTTCGCCGTCACCTATCTTAGTCAGTTTTGCGCCAAACCTGGACAGAAGCATTGGACTGCAGCTACTCACACGCTGAGGTACCTGAGAGGAACAAGTAAGATGAAGTTGACTTATAGCAGAGATCGGAAAGAGATAGAGATGTTCTCTGATGCTGATTGGGGGGCTAATGTGGCTGATAGAAAATCGTTTAGCGGGTATGTCACTAAGTTTGCAGGGGGAGCGACAGCTTGGAGCAGTCGCAAACAGCAAACGGTCGCTTTAAGTACAGTTGAAGCAGAATTGCTCGCGTTGACTGAGGCTGCGCGCGAATGTCTTTGGACTCGAAATTTTTTGCGCGAGATAAACTACAGTCACTGGTGTGAAAACCCCATCACAATTAATATGGACAATCAAGGGGCAGTGCAGCTCGCCCTGAATCAAGGGACTTCTGAAAGAACTAAGCATCTGGACCTTAGAAAGGCCTTTATTCAAGAAGCCCTTAGTGCTGATTCTGCCAGGTTAGTGTATACCTCGTCCAATCAAAATTTAGCCGATAGCTTCACAAAGGTCCTTCGTGGAGCAAATTGGACCGCGCATTTAGAGAATCTTGGTCTGCGCGGTCAGGGGGAGTGTTGTTATTGGGTACGCGGCTACGATTAATTTTGTTTTTTTGGCAACTCGTTACGAAATCGCTTCTGCTAAATTCATTCTCCGCCACGCCCCTCGTTTTGCATATTGACGATCGAGCCGAAGTGTCGTAATAACCAGTTACTTGCTTAATCGTTTCTCGCGGTATAAATACAGGGGCCTTTTCAAGACTAGGCCAGTCGCAACTCTGTTGCTCTACGTTGCCTGCCAGTTATTTTTTGTCCACATCTTTCGTCAAAGATTCGCCGATATTTAACGAGTTTGTTAACTGACAACTGAACTGTTTATTTTTTCGTTGCCTCAACATTTAAAGTCTACTGCACTGTATTTTGAATTAAAGTATATTCAAACCTACAGTTTCCGCAACTCTGTTCAGTTTTTCGGGTCCTGAATCGCTCCGAGAACAACAGATTCCTCCTTTATTTCCTTACCGTTTAATTGGCTTAATAATAAATGCTCACGGGTGTTTCGCAAGTATGGTTTTAAAATAAGTTTTTCGACTAATAATACTGTTCGCTGTTTTATTCCTAGAGTTAAAGACGCTATACCCTTAGAAATTCGCTCTGGTATCTATTGCATTAAGTGTGGCGATTGCTCAGGAGTTTATGTTGGCCAGACAGGTAGAAACTTTAAAGTTAGATTTGCAGAACATGTGAGAAATAATCCTGGTTCAAATGTGAGTAATCATTTGTTACTTCATAATCATGACCCTAAAAATGTGAAAATGTTTGTTCTTGAATTAATCGATAATCGATGGAAATTAAATACAGTTGAAAACCTGTTTATCGGTCTGAGTCAACGCTCAACCGAGTATGTAAGTTTGAATGACTCAGATGGAAATTTTAATAGTCAGCTTATAAAATGGTTTGGGTCGCTTGGTGATGTGTCATTCAATCTAAATTGCTATAAGGAACTTCGTCTCGGCCTTCTGTAAGTGGATTTTGTTGAATCTTTGATATTTATAGCTTTCTAAGTCATTTTTATGTTTCCTTAGTCCTTTTCTATCGCATATAATGTAACGACATCCTATGGATTGATTCTGTGTCTTTGATTTGTTAATCGCCTACTCTGTTGAAGGTAATTCGAACATTTATACGTTTTAAGTTTTTACTTAATTTGTAATATGTGTTGGCAGTTGTTCTGTACTTTGGCCTTGATGATGGCTCCGTGTGTGAGCTGAAACTGGTTGCCTATTAAACACGTGTTGTGTTTTTTTACTCTATGAGAAAAGGAATCTTTATTTCTATTACACGATACTCTCATAATTTCCACTCCAAGCTTTTGCTTGTAAAGATTGAGTATGCATCATTGAAAATGTTTTGGCATAATGTCCACAGTTTTGGGATTTTTAAGGAAAATCATGTTGTTAACACCACAAAAAGCTACAATGGTAATTTTATCATGTGTGTACCTGCACAATTTTCTGAGAAAACCTAAACTTTCCCAGACAATTTACACACCCCATGGAACATTTGATGAGGATATCTCGAAAGAGAAGTAATTCTTGGGAATTGGCATCACGAAAATGAAAATAACAATTCCTAGTCATTTCTACCACTGTCCAGAGTAACAAGAAGAAGTTCTGCCAGGTGTGAAGCAATCAGAAATGAATTTGCTGAATATTTTATGGGCGAAGGGAGAGTTGGTTGGCAAAATACATATACATGAAAAAGCATTGTACAGAGCAATTCATTGTGTTGGATAATGTATTTGTTTGATACCAATATTGAATAAATCTTTTGTTTGGCTTACCTCTGTATCTATAGTCTCTTTTGGTGCAAATTTGTCCATTAAAAACATGTCCTTGAAAGCGAACCAATTGGATTTTTAAATGTCATCTGATCCAGATCCAGTTTTAATAGAACCTTAAATAAACAATAAAAATTAAAACAGTTTGTGGATATTAAAACACTTTTATTGTTATAATAAATCTCTGCACCTTCTTGTTTTTGGCGCTCACGTCTGAAAGAGCATAACAGTGATTCCATTTTTTTCAACTCTTGAATCGACTTTCATGACATCACTTATGTCATTCCAGGCATCTGTTTTTTTATCTTATTTTTGTAATCATCGTGTACGGGATTCCACAGACTATCATGCATATGATATAAATTAATAAGCTTAAGTGCGACAGAATTTTCCACTCCATTATAAATAAGCAACAATGACTCAAAATGCAGTACATATAAACGCTGCCTTTTATTTTTCCCGCACGCCCTCGCCTTTCGCCGCACACACTGAAAACCGGCAGAACACGATTGGCCGAATGATCGCCCTCCATTTTTTTGATGTACTGCCACCCGAGCGAAGCTTAGCGAAAGTGGCCGAACTCACCTGCCGACACTCTTTCGTCCGTACTCATTAGCCGAACGACACCCTTCGGAATGCTTCATTCGCATTTGTTGGCCTAGTGTGAACACGTCTTAATGCAAAAATGTTCTATAGGTAAACAAGCCTAAAGTCATCAAGGAACGAGATATTAAGGTGAGAACGTGTTTGTCGAGAAAAGAATACTCATACTTTGTAGTTCACACTCTGGTTAAATAAACTCGTTAAACATTTAACTATAACCACTAGAGGCACGTAAATAAGCCTAATCGATATCCAATAATAAAAGCGAATACAGAGATTGTTTTTCAATCTTTTAAAATTGTAATGTTGCAATATAACACAAAATTGCAGACGAAGTCTTAAGTTTGGAAATCGACACTCGCATGTCAAATAGTGTTAACTTATAGTTCAACTGTTCTCCACTGCAGCGCTGCCGCCATGTGATGAGGCTACCATGTAAACAAGTGTAGCCATCTTGGAACCAGAGGGCATTGTATCGGTTCACACTGAACCGTTGTCAAATATGATACCATGGATGGGGCAGTCAAAATACATGTTTTCATTTTGCCATATCGCACAAAGGACCTAAAGACCTAAACGACATTCCAATGAGTGTCATAATTAATCTGTTAGGCCCCACCCATTTATTATATTTTCGGGTATACATACCAGTGTCCTTTCCATGTTAAATCAGACAGGCAGCAGCCTTCAAAAGCAGCGTTTCAGGTCTTTAGGTCTCTTCCAGCAAGTCTACTCTAGGTCAATAAAGAACGATACAAACCACCATTTAGGGTTGGTCATTATCGGTCAGCGTCTGTACTCCTCTGAACCGTGACAACAGTCTAGGTCACGAGCAGCCACAGTCAAGCACCATCCAGTGCCCCGTCGTCCCCGGACAAAGTTTTAGGTGGTCGTGGTCTTCTGCAGCAAGAGCTGAGGAACACTGCACTTTCCAGCAGTGGTGCATTTTAGGTCCATCTACAAGGACCATGGAGGTGAACATAGACATTGAAGCCCATCTCCCTGGATGTCGAAACTTAGTTCCTCCAGAACTTCGGCGTCCATGTAAAGCTGTCCATCAACACCGCCATCAGGAGCATCTTTTAGCCAGCCATTTATGTTGTCAAGGGAACCCTTTTATGTCGTCCAGCCACTGTGGGTCATCGCCGTGCGTCGAGCCGTGTAGTGCAGCCCATCCGTTCTGCGGCCGTATGTGGAAGGAAGCCCTACAAAACCGAGAATAAAAAAACAATTGCGCAACCAGTTATAGTTACGACGAGTAGCAGCAGCCGCTATCTTTGAGCGACTGTCTCTAGAAGCAGCAATTCTTCGAGCCACTTCGGCTAAGAGAGCCGGGAAAAGTCGTGTTTAGTTACCCGATGAAGGAAATGCCAGCGTTGACCACCGCAATTGACAAGACTTCCTTGGTCAGAAGAAAGTACAACTAGGGCAGACTGCTAACATCACAAAAGAAGAACCTCACAGTAATTGGAGCTGTGCAACGTCGCTAACCTGAAGAGACCACTACAGCAGGAAAAGCATTGATATTCTCAATATGAAACAGAAACATGGAAACACTCGATGATATGCAGAGGATCATCCTACTACGTAAGGGTGCTGGAAAAGCGTTACTGCATTTGCTTATAATTTTTTATCGTATTGGCCACACCCAGCTCCCAGTTTTCTGTTGAAAATATTTTCAAATAATTTTTACACATTGGTGGTGCACTGCATGCATTGAAACAATGCAATGCCAATTTTGTAAATTAATAAAATTCCTAAATCCAGGTACAAGACTGTGAAAGCTAGATTGGCTGAAAGGAGCATTCCACTGGACTTTGTGCATGTCAAACATAAGAAAGGTGAATTCGTAGAATTCCACATATGACAGTCTGTATACAAACACCATAGAAAATGGTTCGCTGTTCCTAAATAGAAGAGTGAAATCATATCGCTACAATAACATACTAAATTTGTATATTGCACAGACTGTATTGTAACAAACCTTTTTGTTACAAACGCGCAAAAATAACGCGAAAAAACAACAAATGTTCTCTGAACAGACTGCTATTTATTTCCACTGTTACTTTCGACAACGCACTTGCAAATGCTAAATAATAGCGCTAACAGACAATTTATTACAACAATAACACTACTGCAATAATGGCCGCGCTGGAGCTCTGACGTAAAAGTGACCGACGCGAGAGAATTTACACGTCGGTTGCCACCTTGACCTTCCACTGAAATGATCCCTAACAATATTGGGATCATTCAATACTTTGGTCCGTAATGGCGA
>WWPM01024753.1:0-25267 GCA_023279145.1 Glomeris maerens | reverse complement strand
AGCTTTGAGGAACAACACTGAGAACCTGAACTATTGAGAAATTTTCAAGTGCTGTCCACCAAAAATTGTCAGTCGTTTCACTTACAAGACAGTGAACCTATTTGGAAAAGATCAAGCAGCAGTTGCAGACATTGAATATTTGGTGCACTTTTTGATGTTAAGGCTTAAGTGCAGGACCTTTCAAATGTGGAGCACATCTACACCTTTGAAAGGTCCCTAGCACACTTCAAGGTTCTACGTTTCGTCAAAGCCTTCACGATGAGCCACAGCAACGCGTGGCCGGGTACGGCTTGATATGTATAACTAGCTAGTTAGGAATACGGAAAAAAGCGAGGTGTTGTCATAACCTGCTGTTCTTTCGTGCCTCGTGGCTCGGCTGAGCCGCGGATAAGGTCGACCGGACGTCTTCTCCGGAATGGGTCGAGTCCTTGAGGGACAGGAAGTTATACTGGACTTGCAGGCAAACGAATAGTAGCTTGGAAGAAATCCTCACCTTGAGGGACAGGAAGTTGTAATGGACTTGCAGGAGAACTAATGTAGCTCGGAAGAAATTCTCTGTAAATGTGGCCAAGAGAAGAAGAGTGAGGCGAGGGTTTGAATAGGGAAAATTGCCGGTCAGATCACGTGACTTTTAGAAAAGGATCGGTTCAGAACAGGGTTTTTCCAAGAGGGAAAGGAAAACAAGAGCAGAAGTCAGATTAGTTGTGCGACCTCTGAAGCAAGTTGAAGGTCGCTCCACCTTTGTCTTGTGACAGGTGTGGCGGGCAACACTAAATGACACGCCACTGCGTGAAACTCTCTGCTGTGATGACGGACAAACACCAAAGCAAGCTTATAAAAACGTGGAAAAATAAAGACAATGGAACGAAATATAGAACAGCAACGAATGATGTTGTAAGAATTCGTTTGCTGTGGACCACATGAATCTGTTTGGGCGCGTCCAAATGGACGATTCCATTTGACTGATCGCCTTCGTTGCCTAGCCAAGTGTGTACGCACCTTTTAAAAGATGAACGCAGAAATGCACAGATTCTGCTGCAAAAATGCCATGGCACTCTTTATACACATGTGGGAAATACACCATAAAATGGGCCCTATTTTTCCCTCACCCCAATTCACAATCGCTCCAACTTGCCAAATGGTGCGACGCCGCCGCGCCAAATTTGAAGTGTGTACGCGTAAACCAGACACGCTTGGAGTCATTAAATTTAGCCACGTTACGTCCTACTTTATCTCCCTAATACACCCTATTATCCATAGGTGTGCATTCAACCGCAGAGGTGTGATTGACCAAAAAATGGAGTGACGTGGCGCGGTTGTCAGTGCTTTATATGTAAATAAATGGGATTCTTGTTGGGGCCTCTCTTCTATTTTATGTCAGCAATCACGATACACCTGTAAACGGTATCGCAGTCGGTGTTTAAGTCTGGGCCCTTCTTGGTGATCCAACAGTATTTGCCCCACTTTCCCGTGCAACCCTGCAATAGCAGCCGGATAGTAATTATATACAGAATTTTGTGCTTCAAAATTGGATTCTTGCTTTTATACATACTATAAGAAGCGATATGTGGAATAATAATGAAGGTAACGCAATTTTCACTTTGTGTACCTTGGGAAGAAAACAAGACCACGAAAAGTCGGTAAATGCAATGAAAGACCTCAAAGGGCCCCGAAAGAATAAGCTTGTACGATACACGTGAGGTTATTAACAAGCATATATAATAATATAGCCTGCAACTGAAGCTTTATAGCTCCTCGTTAATTCAATTCCTTTGAGCAACAATATCTGGCCTGATGAGGCATATTGTGCATACCATTTCTCTTGCTTGTTATCTCTGATTTATGTATACCTCTTATACATATACATTATATTTGAAGCTACATGCATCCGAATTTCGTTTTGGATGAAGGTCAAAATGTAACGTTCAGTGTACTCGTATTCTATAGGGTGTGTCTCTTGCTAGAAGCCCCACGTAAATTAATTCAAATGATGAGAATATTTAATTAATTTCATGAAAGTGCTACTGAACATATACTATACCTATATTGTGCTGCATATATGTGAAACGTGTCGATGTCTTATTACAGTTGATTAAGTCGGTCTCTTTTGATATCCAGCAATTGATTGCTGGATATGAAAGCAGTCTTGACAATTTTAGACGATATAAAAGTGGTATTATTTACTGCAAGAATTGCTGAAGCTATATGCATGCTGATTTCAGCTACTACTGTATAATATAACGTATTTTGCATATAAAACAAAATTATACAAGATAGACTATACCTAATTTGTTTTAATTTATAAATTATTTATTCTTGCATTTCAGGAGATCTGAAATTAATTTTCTTCACTCCAATAAAATGATTAGTAAAGAGACTCTTATTGTAGTTTAAATTGTTCGCTGTATTTGCAATATTCTTCAATTTACTTTAGGCTTCAGGAATCTTGCCTGCACAAGATTTTACTCTGAAATATATGCTGACTGGCGTCTCTGCTTTCGTTGAATTAGAAATCATGTTTTGTTCATGTCGCAAGAGCAAATTGAATTAACATTGCCAGTATTTAGACACTGTTGTTCTAACATTAACCACGTAGAAAAAAAGAAGTTAGTGTTCAGTCGAGCATCTAGTGTTGTGAATATAATAAAGTTGAAATTGTTTACCATGTTCGGTTGGATGAATGAAAGCTTCACACAATAGATAATTGCAATAATTGTTGAAGTTTGTCCAGTCGGTATAATGGGTCAGTTGATATACGTCAGAGCAAGATGACATAACTCTGTGAAGTTCCACGAAAATTATACCCATGCATGAGCGAATCTGAAACCCTTTGCTATACAGCATCCCGTTTGCGACCTTGGGCCGTTTGTATTCATGTTTGTCATCGATTTTCTCAAAAGAAGGTATAGGATTCTCGCCACTTACCTTTCACTGACATCACCAGAAAGCACACGCATGCATGAAAGTAGACCTATGCAGTTGCCATTTTAAGGAAAATCATTCATCAACAATGCACACTATAATAGTCGAATTCCTCCCATTGCAATCAAACATTTATGGCATTTCAAGTGCAGAGAAGTCTTATTTTCTTAAAGCTATCTTTAATTTGCGACTTCATGATAGGAATGAATTCCTTTCAAAATAAAAGTTCTGTGTAAAGTTGGGTTTAACAGACGAATATGAAGAACTGGAAGACAAAATAATGCAAATGCTAAATTCAATTTTGTCATGTATTCTATACCCATATATTGTATACATGGATATAGAAAACCCTGAAATGTTATTTTGATCCTGTTACATATATCCAGAAACAACACATTTCGCTTTTTCACACACCGATGCTCTTTCCTTTACACCGTGAACTTTGGACAAATTGCATCGCTGCAGGACATCTTTGCTAGCTATATTGGTATAAAACACGATCTGAAAAAGACGCTGCAAGTGATACTGTTGATATCACAAAAAGTACAAGGCACAGGAAATTGCATGAAAGATTCTTTGTGCTGGTGATATCCGATGTTGAAATTGGGATATTGGGATGGCAGCCAACCTCACTGATGTACCTATTTGTTTTTTGTTACGTCAAGCAATATTTATATACCGGCTACTATCAAGATTAGAAAAACACAGCGTAAGTCTGGTGTCCCCATATATGTTGCTCGATAACTATACACATAGACATTGGTGTAGGAAGATAAGATGAAGTTTCATCACAATAGGAGAATGCTCGGCAAGTCAACATAGAATTAATCTCGTTAGATGGATGAGAAACAAATAACGTTATATGAGTAACAATATCCACCTTGCTGCGAATAATGGCAAAAGTAATTAACTCAACAATACTAATAGGCAATAAATTGCGTGTTCGGAATAGCGACATTAAAAAAATATTGCATGGTGATTTTAAACTTTAAGGTAGTTCCTCATTGAATTAACTTTGAAAGTGCCCCCGCCTACTCTGAAATATATTATCAAATCATTTGCTATATTCTAGAAACTAGTGTTTTTCAGTTAATACGCAATCGTGTGCTTGCATCCACGCATATATAATTAATAAGAAATGTATATGCTGTTTATATGTTGCAGTAATGGACGCCATTTTGGAACTTTGTCTTTAAACACTCAGATATATATCAAAATTTAAATGGTGACATGGCTTATTTTGAGATCAGTTTGCTTATTTCACATTCCTCATGAGCTAACAGGTGCAGAAATATAACTTTTCACTTGTTCAAGTTGCACCTGCCTATATGGTTTCATTAATGTTATGCTTGATTTTGGAGTGAAATACGTAATTATTCTGAAAAAAACTATAATTGACCGTTATTTTGTTTGTAAATTTACTGTACAATAACAGCGCTATTATTAGTGTCATCATTAGTGTCTTCCCCGTTCGATTGATAAAATCTCAGATTTTCCAAACTCATCTTACATTTGGCTTCGGTTATTCGTTTGTTACTGTCCAGAATAGAGCGGGGAAAGTTACAATGCACTTTGACCCATATTGTACATACATACGTACAACCCTATATCCAACAAACACGACAACAATTATTTTTATTGCCCATACAGCGAGGTTCTGTTTTTAGGATAGTGTTTATTTTGCAAGTTTAACTGCGTCTGAAACTATATATAATATGTACACAGAAATGAAACTGAGGATTTCATGCTTGTCATCGACCATTATGTGAAAAGCACGCAAGCGATACTTAAAAAGTAATTCCCTGCTTTGATATAGGTGCGCAACTGAGGACGAGAGAGCAATAATAATAATGACACTAATAAAGGGGAAGTGTTTTGCGCTCAACCATATGAATATGCGTTCACTTAGGCTGTCCTATCCTGAAATACGTACCTGTGTGAAGCTTACGTCTCAATCTGTTTGCTGCACGCTTATTTATGCAATTGCAGGCCGGGTACATGATATTTATATATACATAGAGGTGGTGTATGTATTTGTAGTTGCCACCACGCACATGGTATAATATACGTTGTACCACTGTGCAGGAAAAATAGCTAGCCTACCCCGCCCACTTTTTCTTCACTGCTTGACTCCAGTGATTAACAGACACCCACATTGTAAATATGGGACATTGTGTTCACTTTTTCACATGTACTTTTTCTACACTATCTCATTGCCACATCTGATATACTAGGTTCAATTGATCTGAGCACGTTTATGCAAGTTGGATCATGTCCTGCACATTGACGCATTAATTTGCGAGTTGCCTCGCGTGAAACAAGGGGTTGAAAGGTGTTTTTTTTTGGTTTCCACCTTCCCCTATTTTCCTCCTCTTGGTCCCTCCATTTCCAAGCGTAATATATGTGCTACAATTAGCCCACCCAAGGTTTATATATGCGTGTGAGTGAAACCTTGCCGAGTCAAACGTTTCGTGACTCGAAATAGACGCAAATGAATCAAACTATACACGTACACTATACTTGGTTGCCCATATATACGCATACTATGTGAATAGTGAACTCAATTGGTATTTTGGCCCTTATTTTCCCAAACCCACCTATTGCTCAATCACCTCTCAGCTCCACCCTTAACATTTTGCTCGTTTTCCTTCGGCATTTCCGACTTTTTTTGGTTTCTATATTTCATGGAATGTAATGGTGCTTGTATACGGATATAGTACCTAAAACCAATGTCATTATACTGGAACTAACGATCGGTGAACTTGCCTAGATCCCCCGAACACCCCAAACCTTGCTTTTACCTCATCCATCATCGTGTTGCCGACAGATTTGCCCAACCACCCCATTTGCCTTCAGAGCTGTCGAAATAAACGCAGTTTGCCTGTACGAATTTCAGACGAGGTAATTTGACAGGCATGCGCATTAAGTCGTCATTTGGAGCTAGTCGACTTGCTAGTAGTGCAAGGCACGCTATACCTGTGAATGGTCACTCAGCTTTTGACATTACATCTTTATGTATGTCTATGCTGTGCTGGAGACCTTAGCCATTTTCATTTTTCATTCAGCATACATATACCTCCCTCCTATATGGCACATGCAAAGTGTATCTTCTAGCTTTTACAAATCACTTTCCTATTTGATGCTGATTGTTGACGGAGAGACTATTCAGGAAAGCCAAGTTTAAAGGTGGCTAAACATTACTTTGCAAAAAGCATTAGTTGTAAATTATAGCCTGAAATTGAATTATTGTTATTGGGGGGGGGGTATTTAAAAATATACACTTTCAATTTTTTCAGTGCATTTCTATAAACTGTATTCATGTAAGTGGAACATGCATTATTAAAATTAGCTTCCAATCGTCCAAGTTAATTGAGTGTGCTGTTAATTTCACAGAGAATTTACAATTGGTAACACAGGTCTACATAGGAATTTTTTCTTTGAAATAACGGGCATTTCTAATGTTTTTTAGTACGCTGAGTTCGAAAATGTAAAGAGTTTCTCTCTATCACGTAAGGATTTTTCGCAATTTGGAAATGAAAGTTTATAATAGACATATAACACATATGAGATTAAGGTGAAATTACATATTATTCAAGAAATCATGTTTGCAAATTTATATTGTACTCTCAATGATCTTTATAATACCTAATTTTCTTGCCCTGAAAGCTTAATTTCTAACGTTTTCATGCGTACTGCATCCGTGTTTTCCTTGATCAGCATCCAGCAAGATACAGCAATCATATTGACATTCCATCGTTCTGTATACCTCTTCTACAGTTCCTGAATGGCCAGATTCGAGATTCGAGCTCATTGAGCGGCCCAATGCTTGGTGGTTCTTCAATATGTTTTTGACTATGTTCTTGAATTTAGTCATGGATTCTGTCTCTTAATATACTTGTATATTTTTGATTGCTAAGAAACTTTGTGGCTTCAATAACATTGTTGAAAACATGGTGAAGAATTCAAGCATTGGGCCGCTCAATGAGCTCAAATATCCACTTTTTGAACTCGCGTCTGGATTACTTCCCGGAAAATATTTTTAGCCTTGATGCAAGAACAAGGAGAGAGGTGTCATCAGGCCATTAAGGAACTGTAGAAGAGGTATAAAGGACGATGAAATGTTAATATGATAGATGTATCCTGCTGGATGCTGGTCAAGGAGAACACAGATGCAGTATGCATGAAAAAGTTAGAAATTAAGCTTTCAGAGCAAGAAAATTAGGTATTATAAAGATCTTTGACAATACAATATAAATTTGCATGCATGATTTCTTGAATAATATGTAATTTCACCTTAATCTCATATGTTTTTGAATTAAAGTGATGCTAAAATTCTATAAGTGTTATATGTATATTATAAACTTTCATTTCCAAATTGCAAAAAAATCCTTACGTGATAGAGGAAAAATCTTAACATTTTCGAACTCAGCGTACAAAAAACACAAGGAACAGCTAACATTGTGCAGAAAAAAACAAAAAGTATAAATTTGTAGACCTGTGTAATTAATGTTATTCTAGTAATGTATTGTTCCCATTATCGTTTGGGCGTTCTGATTCCGGTCTAACTGAAATTACTGCATTACTTTATTTTATGAAGATCTAAGAATTATGGCTAGGAATTATGTAGGTCTACGTCTGATACGGAGACACAAAGAAATGTTTTGCATGACAAGATGGGCTCTGTATATGACGTCTGACAGATTATAATGAATATTGTTCCTGTCCACATAAACGAATCCGGGTCTGAAAATTAGAATTCCATAATTTTGAGTCGAATGCATCTGGTTGAACTGGAATTCTTTTTAAGCACGAGGAGAAGCTTTTAAGGTCTATAATTGGTAAACTTCAAAATTTGCTGTGTAATTACATTGCTCAACAAACGTTTCTGAATTAAGCTTTTGGAATAATTCCTGCCATTGTGGTGCCATTAATTTAGGTGAAACTCAATTGTGCAGCTTGTACATGGTGGCAGAATATCATCATGTTTTTTACTAGAACGGATTTAAAAAAAAAATTAATGAGAATTTTTCCTGTTCGTTGCGGTTGCTCCATGCACTCATGATCTGAGATAGGAAATCTTGGCGATTGCCACGGACCACATGCTTTCCGGTTGACTGCATGGCCAGTGACTTTAGCTGTGTGTAGGCCTCTCCCTTCCCGGGCCTCTTCAGCTCAAATTACTTGTCTTGCCAGTTTGAGATATCTGCACCAATGGTGGTAGTGGTGGTGGTTCCACGAAGCCTTACAAAAGGGCAGGCAGGATTGATTTTTGCTGGCAGTCAAAGGAAATGATGCTGTTGTCAGGCGCTCAACGTCGAGGGTCTCACTCATTGGCTGGGGCCAAGCCCTGTTAACCCTGATTTTTATACGGGCTTATGGTGCCGGATAATTTTAAGACAGATTTAAGGAGGCGGTGCGTGATGATTTATGGCCTCCGTTCAACGAGTATAATTAAGCTTAAAAGGAGCTTCTTCTTGTCGGCAAAATGCTTTCCACCCATGTTTTCCATGTGTAAATTGACGGGGAAAAATAGTTGGCAGCTGATTGAGAGCAATGACTCTTAAAATTACGAGTTAAAAATACACTTTAATTTTGTAAGATGGCTGTTACGAAATGTGAGCTGAATTAAAGATTACCATTTTATTACTGACACATAGCATTGTTCAAAAAGTAAAAGAGATATTCTGAAATGTTCCTAGGTAATTTCAAATTTGTAATGATTCTGTGTAATAAATAGTCCATATATTGTATACATAACATTGTCTGCATCGTTTCAAAGCTCACCTAATTGGAAGATGTTTTTATACTTCAGCATACAAATTTGCATTTATCTAGCTTATATATTTCTACATAATAATATGCAAACAAACTTATACTTGAGTATTGTATAAGCTGGAAGCATGGGACATTTTTATCATTATATTTCTCTAATTGTTGTATATATTGATCAGGGTAGATGCCCCAAACCTATTTTTACTGTTTCTTCTCCATCAGGAAACCTCTTAATGTGGTTTTTAATATGAATATTTAATAACATACAACCAAAACTTGTTTTCATGTTAATATCTTAGTAAAAACGACTGATTTCTGAAGATAAGCCAATAATATGGCTTTATTGTGTATGAATAACTAACTACTGCGCACCAGTGACTTTTCTAACTTCAACTCTGAGATCTCCCTTGTTGGATGCTATTTTTTTTCTTCTTTCTGTTTGAGTTTGTCTCTTGAGAAAGGTTTTACTAATTCATGACAACTGTTTTCATTTTTACTGTGGACAGAATTTTTGATCAGCTTCTTTCTTTTTTTAGATGTACAATATATGTCTACTACGTTCAAGAAGATATGTGAAGCGAGTTAGTTTTATTGAGCAATGTAATTTTTCACCCTGAGAGACAAATTTTCCCGGTACTTTGAGAGCGATACCTTTGCTTGTTTCCCATTTTCTTGTAAACTGCACAGTCGTTTCCGATAGTGGTCCTTTGGGGATCATAGTTTCAAAACCGCACCGTTATCGCGAAACCACCGGTACATCTCTTTTCTTTGATCCAAAGCATGGCCCAAACACGCAGCTTTTCATATTACTATATGTATACGTATGTGTGGCATGTATGTAAGTGCTCATATTTAAGTTATTTTGACCGGTGGATACGCTTGTAGATTGAGGGGTTAACCATTGGAATTGTGTATCGACCAAGCGTTTTGTGCTTTGGTGACAAATATAGTTGCTATATTTGGCCAAGTGCCCGTTCCTAGCCGCCTAGAAATAGTCGGAAGTTGTAGGCTTGTTGACGATTAATGGCTGCTAGATGTATTGCAGTGAAGCGAAGGGGTCGCTTTTACGAGACAATTTCAACCTCGCCATTTCCTGCTGGTTCTTAGCGACAAAAACATCTTGCTCATTTTCTGGCGGTATAAGAAATATTTCCTGGCATTAAAATAACAGAATGCGACTCGCAGACGGTATAGCCATATACAATATGTACCCTAAAAGTAACTACGTAGCGGTCAAATTTACCCCATAAAATTGCATTCCCTCCATTGCACTGCTTTTCGTGCTGTAGTATTTCTAGTGCCACGTGTTAATCGCACCCATGCTAGATTTAGCCCAGTGCATCAGAATTGACACCACAAGATAAATTGTGAGCATTTCGACGGTGAACTTGGCAATTTGGCTGAGTTTTGATTTCCCGTTGCACTCGGAAATCAGGGTAATTTAAACGTTTCTTTATTCAAATTGTGTTAAAATACGAAACGGCATGTAAATTATTACCTTAATTTCCAAGAGGGAGGTTTTATTTTCGAATGCATTTGCTGATGAAATGTAAAAATTAAACAAATTAATTATATTGTAGATATTTTCCGGAAAAGCAAATAAATTTCATTTGATTTCTTTTCGCCACTGTTGAGAAAATTGATGCTTGATTATGAGATAATTGTAAAATAGTTATTTAAGAATTGAAGGTTTTGGGAGAATTTGTATGGGATGGTATTTACTGCCATTAATTTCTCTGTGGAATTAGATTCGTTCAATGTTATCTACTTTTGGGCATTCGGTTTAATAACTGCAATGGTTGCTTGCATTAGGCTTTTAACTCCTGTCATTCGTAATAAATGTTGTCCCATTAGGAATTAAGATTGAACATGCAACCGAGTGGAACTTTAACCTCAAAGTTCATGTTCCTCCTAGCATAGTTAACCACATTTTAATGGCTTCAATTGCTTGTTGCTCAAGTATTGATTACCCTAGTAGCAATGAATGCACTTCGCCGAAAAACCCGTGCAGATTGTGGATACAAAGGAAACTGACTTTTTCCGGATTAAACTTTAAAGGTTTTGCCAAGCTTCATTAAAATCTTCTGTTTCCACTTAAGTGAATATTGTTTGGAATCTGTCATTGGTGAATTGCCATAGAGCAATTTAAGACGGAGTTTAATGATTATTAACATAAATAACGGGGATAATTGATGAGGTTATATAACGGTATAGTTATTAAGTTATTTTACAGTCATGTTAATAATTAGGCAATTTGTTTACTCAACTTTATTGCAGGCTATTTATGTTTCTGCATATACTTGCATCCCTTTATTTCATTGTGTTAACTGAATGATATATGGTTCTTTTAATTTTCGTTTTGCACGCTCGAAAAACCCTGAAACCCGACTGTCAAATTGCCGTTTCATATAGATGTAAAAATAACTGTCATGAATAAATGTAATATGAGAGGCTATTTTCAAAATTAAGTGAAAATAGCTATTGTCGTGACATTTGACAATAATTTACTAATTCATTCGCGTATGATGTATAGTTCAATGAAACGGAAACAAATCAAAATTATGTGTAGGTAGCCATGGATGCATGCAATCCAGTATGAAATTTGTTTCCAACAACTGCATAACAAATCAATTAACAAATTTTTGCATAAACTTCTTTAAACTCGTCACTTTTGTTAAATTAACTGTTTGTATATCTTTCTCTTTGAATATTGAAATGCAATGTTGTGATCCATGTGTCACGCATGACAATCTAGTCTACTGCTATTGACACTTGTATTTCTGTTGGCGATGAATGTTTTCTGTGCAATTCAACGATTAGTTGATACAAACGTTTAGTATAATTAAATAAAAAAATTATAATAATTTGGATCGAATTGTGTTGATTATAGTAATACAGTTTGAAATTTCAGCAATAAGTTGGAATCCTAAATCCAAGTTATATTTTTGAACAAATTCAAATCTTCTGGACTCGTGTATGTAGTATGTAAATGTAGTCTACTTTCATTTTGGTTCTTCCAATGGTTTTCCGCAGATGTGAATTATTCAAAATTCCATGCAATAATAATTGCATTTTTATTCTATGTGCATTCACTGCAGTGCACCAGCATAGAAACTAGGTTTCTGTGCTGCTGAGAGTTTGTGCATGTACCGTATGCACTAAATTCTTCATAACCCTATTAAAACAAGTGTATTTCTTTTAGCAACATGAATAGAGTGCTTTAAGTCAATATAATGCAGTATAAGAATAAGGATGTCTGCGTTCTCTGATTGATAAGCAAGACTACACTGTGTCCCAAAAAAAGCTCACATGTTTATTTATCAATAACTTTGCGAAAACTTTATAGAAATTCACCAAATTTGGCAACAATTTACCTGAGAGTATTTGACATCTTATTGCAAATTTTCAACTAAATCAATCAATAAACACGCCTGCTGCGTGACGCCATATTAATGACACGGAAAAAGCTCACAACCATAATAGAGCGCCATCTTTGGGAGGCGTTCTTTAACAATTGCAATGTTCCAATCAACAGTGTTGTTTACATTTCGATATCCTACCATCCCTATAATATTTTTCGCAATGGTGTTAGTTTAGAAGACAGATTTTTAATTAAAAATGTGCACGAAACCGAACATTATGGTGTGCGGAAACTGGTGCAAGAATTTCCACAAAAAAGATGGAAACTTCGCGGCGTCATGCAGCAGTCTTCTTAATTAAATTTCTAAAGATAATATCATTGACTCAAATGTTTATTAATAAAGTACACGACACTTGCTATACTTTTGTATTAAATGAATGAACTTGTGCAGCTAAGAAATCCGAAATTATTTAGAAAGCGTTACATAAAATGATCGTATTGCAAGACTTTTTAACATTGAATATGACGTCACGCAGCAAGCGTGTTGATTGATCGATTCAGCTGAAATTTTGCACTGAGATGTCAGATATGCTCGGATATATGCATTTTTGCGAAATTTGGTGAATTTCTATAAACTTTTCGTAAAGTTATTGATAAATAAAAATGTGAGCTTTTTTAGGGACACAGTGTACATGTTAATACAAAGAATTATTCTGTTGTTACTGATAATGGTCAGGGCGAGTTTTGAAGATAAAACTCGTACCAATAGCACAATAAATTGCAAATCATTTGGATGAACTATATTGTCTCTCTATCAAATGTCTCATATTTACAGTAACATGATGCTTTCCCAATAATAATATATTTCATAAGCATAACCCTGCATTTCCCTATGAACATGGTAAATACTGTATATACTACTGATCTTAAATTAATCTTAGTTTATTAAAAGCTTACCCTTTGCAATATATGATTAATATCGATTTTTTTGTTTACCTGCCATTTTTATTCATTTGTATAATATTTTTTCTTCATATATGCAATTATGGAAGTGGTCGGATTTACTTTTCTTTCTGTACATCCCCAGCACGCAGTGTTCAAACATAGCCTTTACTGGGTCTTTCTTTTAAGACGCAACAATGGACAACGAGATTTGCCCAGTTTGCAGTTTTCCCAACATGACCCCGCACGTGCAATTGAAGAAATTATCGTTAGAAAATTAGGGGGTGGAATTTTATTGGGTTATATTGCCCACGTAATAGTGGCATGCGAGTGGCCTTCATCTCGGGAGTGGAAGTGAAGAACACTGTTTTCTTGGGGTGAAACAACATGGAAAGAAATTTCTCTAGCCTAAATGAATCTCAAATGTTATACTAGTTCGTGTTCAAAGTGACTGCCGTTATTCGTCAAACAGTGGTACAGCCAGTCTGCAAAAGCTGCTCGGACATTTGTAAGAGTGTCAGGTGTAATTCGGCGACATTCGGCAATTATGCAGTAACGTAATTCATCAATAGAAACGCAGTGGTGCCATGTTGGGAAAACTGCAAACTGGGCAAATTTCGTTGTCCATTGTTGCGTCTTAAAAGAAAGACCCTGTATAATAACTTAACAAGATGCAGGGACACAGGATATCTAGAAGTTTGTTTTCTGGTTTGTCGAGGAAGCTGAGGTGACTTCCTACATACATGAAAATTATTTTTTGTCGTTTATGTTGAGGGAGGTAGTATAGAAGAGCTAGGCATTTATCTTAGCCATGGTCACATACATATATAGACAAGCTAGGCTTCAATCGATATCCTATCATGGTTTGGCACCGACTTATGAACCGTGCTCACAGTGCCGAGCACGTTGCAACGGAAGATATAAAAATCCGTCGTTTTGCTCACCAGATATTGAATACGCCGGTATAATAAGATTGATGCTTTGCTCTTGTTGTTCGGGTTACTGAGGCCGAGAAAGACGTATACATCTCTTAGTCACCGTCCATGTCACACACCATTCCAATATACCACAATAAACAGTAAAACTTGCTGGTACGCCTCTCCACACCATCTGTGTCCAAATGCTACTAATCTGCCCCAAACCTAGCCACCAATCGTTATTCTCATGTCAATGTGTACAGATGTAAAGTAAGCGCATCTGTTGTACAAAGATCGCAGTTTCAGGCATCCTTCGATTTCTATAACCTGAATTGTCTATATACAGGGTGTTTTTCTTATGACGCACCAATGAAAATTCAGATTTGCACAGTTTTCAGTTTTCCCAGCAGATGGCACGGCACGCGCAAATGAAAAAATGTCGTTTGAAATGAAAAGAAGATAACTATTATTAGTTTTTTATTGCCTATTTAATAATAGGCTGTGAGTGGACTTCTTCTCGCAAAAGAAAATGGTAAATACTGTATTGTCGATTAAACAAAATGGAAAAATAGTAAAAATACAGTGGTGCCATCTGTTGGGAAAACTGAAAACTGTGCACATTTCAATCTTCACTGGTGTGTCTTCTGCCACAAATACGAACAAATGTTCCATATGAAAGTTATGTGTTTCGAAGAACTTTACCTATTCCCCCACCCCTAATGGGGGAGGGGGGAACAATTTCAGCATACACAGAAGACCCCTTCAAACGATTAATAGAGAGATAAAGGTCCACGGAACGTGAACGCGTAAGGAGCGAGTGACGTCAGTGTGACGCCGCTCGCGTCGCGTGGAACGTGAGACGCTCACGTAGCCTGTGTGTTACGTGTCCGTGACGTCACTCGTTCGCCTCTTCACGGAAAAACACAGCGGTTTCAACGTGTATGCAGGCGATTACACGTTGACACCTACGTGGTTGATTTTAATCGCTTAAAGGAAGCTAATTATATAATAGAATGCATGTTATTGAGTTTCGAAATCAATATAATAATTATCACTATTCATTTAAAACTAGAGAAGGCCGTTAAAACATTTTATTTACGTTTTGGCGAATCTCAGATTTGCATGCACGATGCGCTGGTCGTGGTGTGGCTTCAAGGTGGCTTCCCATGATACTGTGCGAACCTGCAAACTTTTAGTGAAAGCGCCGTAAGTTGATCATGTTCTGTGTGCACCGTGGGACTTTAGCATGGTTCACACACGTACGCGACTGATTGGCGCGGTTTGCTATGATGTCAGAAATGACGTCACACGCGTACGCGTTCCGTGTACCTTTATCTCTATTTACTCATCCCAGACATTTTTTACTACTATGCGTATTTTTCGAGATTCCTATTCGTCTTAGTTTGAATGAAACACGCGGTATGTAGGTGCATAGTATTCAGTGATATATAACTTAAATCGACAAAGGTGAGGTAGACTATATTATACTGCACCTTTCACACTATTCGGTTAATGTATGTAGCGTTTTGAATGCTATGATACGATAGCTATTTTAGAAAGTTAATATTCAGGACGTGAAAATTTGTACAATCCAACAGTGTTTGCAGATTTGTTCGTTCCAGATAACTACGTGTCCAAGCTGCAAAGCCTAATGAATGACCAAAAGTATATAAACCTGCTTTCGTGGTGACGTAATCGAATGTGTCCACGTCCCATCCATTATGTGCTTATACTGATAAGCACAAATCTTGCCATTTAACAAAAAGGCTCCAATTTACTACTAAATCTTCGAATGAATGGCACTTTCTTTGCTCTGCCTTCTGCAGTGTCCGTCGAAGGTGCATTATCCCGTTATAATTCTGTCAGTGATGACACTTATTACATATCTCTGAGATTAGTATTTTATCGTTGCATTTTGAACCAAAATTGCGTATGCAGTATTTTAAAGTGTAAATAACCTATGGTGCATGCAATGTACATACACATCGTTTCCTTGCATTTAATATCAGGATAACGTTAATGTATGTATAGTGATTAACTAAATATATAAACATTGCACTGTACAGTAACTATACATATAGCTAATATGAATGATAGCCATTTTGTTGCATTATATGCGCTAGAAATGGGTCTACATGTGGTTTACAGTGATGAAAAGCAGTAAAGTTTTTTGTCATTTCCTTTGGTTCATTGCGATATAACTTAGTTCAGCTTGGATATTCAATATGGCTCCCCAAAATCCGTCAACTCCTCTGTGGTTGGTGCTTTTATGTCCAGATGAACGCAAGTAAGAAAATCCAAACGATGGGAATGAATATTCGTCTTTTGTGGCGCACCGAAGGCTTTTCAAAGCATACATATGTGTCATCTTTGTAGTTTAAAAGCACCTCTTAGAATTTCATAGATTGTGTGAGTCTCAAGCGAATAATTCAGCATATAAAATGTTGGGGATATTTTCAAAAGTTATCATTGAGAGTAAGCTGAAAAAGCTAGTGTTTTATTTCTGATAGACTGGAAATGAATGTTGCACATTATATTTGTAGTGATTTGCATGGTGAACATTAATACGTAGTTCAGGACCAATAGGAGCTGCAACTGCTTATAATAGCAGATTTAGCTTAATTTGCTGAATAAATGATTCGTAAATCCTGCTCAACGAATCCTTTCTCCTCTTGTAATACTGCCTATACAACTAGTGAAAGGTTACAAATAAGACATTAATTTTCAGTTTATTCAATATGCCAGGTATACTTTCTTCATGCAAATACCTCTCGTAGATATATTCTCTATCTGCGCAGAGTATTAAGTTGGTTGCTTTTCATATAAGAGCACTTGAATTATCGTCACGTTTTTCACATCGATACATTGTAGGTCGGATGATGATAAATTATGACAGTCTCGTGCGGTTTCGCATAAAATGACGATTTTCAGCCTTTCTCGGAAGCATTTTTGACAATCATTCAGCCATTTGTAATCGCTCGGCCTGCATATGAGCCGTTACAATACTATACCCACATGCACGAGCTTCTCATATGGGACCCTATGAGCAGTTGCATGTGTCTATGTATATGCAATGCTGAGCACGCTTCTTTTTGCCTTGTTTGCATAACTCGCTCGTTTGTCTGCTGCCTGGCACGAGGTTTCCCTCGACACGGTGTGGTTTTGCTTTTTGTTTTCCTCTCGTCGCTTTTTAGTCCCTTTTCTGATTGATCTTGATGCACTGGAGTAGTGCCAAGAAGCACGGGACAAGGCGCAAGATAAGGCGCCTTTTCTATGCATGCGCTACGTGCTCCTCGATAGTCTCCTCCTCCTCCTCCATCTGTTCCGTCTCCATCACCTGTTCCTCATCCTCCAACTCCTTCCTTCCTCCCCACCCGTTCCTCTCCTTCACCTGTTCCTCTTCCTCCTTCTCTAGCTGCTCATTCTCCGCTAGCTCCTCCTCCTACGCTAGCTCCTCCTTCTCCGCTAGCTCCTGTGGCTCCTCCTCCGCTAGCTCCTCCTCCTATACTAGCTCCTCCTTCTTTGCTAGCTCCTCTTCCGCTAGCTCCTTCTCCACTAGCTCCTTCTGTGGCTCCTCTAGCTTTGCCTTTTTCTTTGCTCCTACTTTTCCTCTAGCGCCTTCTTTTACTCTGGCTCCTCCTTCTTCACCCCCTCCATATCCTCTACTTCGTTCTCCTTCTCAACTCCCTCCACCTCCACCTCCTCCTATTCTTCGACATCACTTCTTTGGAGTTCACTTTTTCCTTCAAGTGTACCAACCCATTTCAGCATCAGATATTCGGACGAGGCTAGGGCTTGCAGGCTGGTTTTTCTTCTTTTTCCTTTTCCTCTACCCCAACCATTTTTTGCAAAGAAAGTAAGAAAAGGACCATAGATTGTGGGTGGTACTGCATATATGTGTATACGCTTCTCCGACAAAGAAATGGCTGCCTTCTGGGACTTGTTGGGATCAAACTATGGCAGACAATGGAATGCCTAAATGTATATAGCCCCGATTCTATATGTGTATGTATAGCCCCTATATAAAGTTCTATATAGGCCTACATATGTATGTATGGAGGATATATAACGAGGTCGTTCATGGCCCCATTTTCTAACTTTGTTACTTGCTCCAAGAGTCGTATGCGAAGTTACGTAGCCGTTTGTATATATAGGTTACATGGTTGTATGCGCGCCTAGAAAGAAATGTGTTATGTCATGAATGCACTTTGCAATATTCCGGCTTTGTCGTCGATCGAACGCTGGAATTTTCTATTCAACAGTTAGGCTTTCCTTGTATACATATATGTACGTATGAGTACGTACATGAATGCATGCATACGTAGTTGGGTGTGTGTGTATATATACGCATTTTGGTGCTGTGCGGAAAAGACAGCTACAATCTCCCTTTTTCATAGGCATGCAGTTTGTGAGAACCATGTCGCACTCCCTGGGGTGTACGACCCCCTCGACACCCGTCACATGAGATCAGCCCTTTTGAATTTGGTTTCATTCCAGGCATACAAGGCTAACACGTAGCGTAGTCGTAGTATCCTCGTCCTCCACCGCTTTTGACCGGCTTCAAATCCCTATCCCATTATTGTCTTTTCCCCTTTTTCCTTGCTATAGCGTCCCCTTCGGGGTACCCATCTGTCATATTTTGTTATTCGGGGATTAGGTTATACCGTTCTTTTCAAGACCAAGCCCATACATAAGACACTCTTCGGCAATTTCTTTTCACCAGTGAAGGAGGTCTGGAATATTAGGAAATGCTCTTGGAAGATCGAAGCACAAGCTGATTTAGAAATCCATTTTGAAGTGAGCAACGCTATGGAAATCGCTGCTGGTCAAAATGCTCAATCCCCACCCCTCCCATCCTTCAACAAAAACCTAGATTAGATTTTCATCCCTTTCTTCCATTTTAATATCATGCTGACACGTGTAACTGTAAGTTATTGCAAAAAAAGCCTGACGCAAATTTCCGCCTTCCAGCAGAAAAGTTTATTCCTTGGTAGTAAAATTGCAGTGAAAGTCGCCTCATGGTGGGAGTGGTCTCAAACCGAATACTTTTTTCAATGGTTTCCTTTCCATGTTAAATTATTTTTCTTATTTCCTAGTCAATTGGATTTGAGTCTCTTCCTTCCAAATGATGTCATTACTGTTTTGTACACGTTCCCTGTAGTTCAAGCGTATTTCTAAGTGCTTTGTTTTTAAATGTATCCTTTAGCAATTTCCTGAATGATTTTTAAACTGCTAAATTGGGAACAATGAAGAAAAAACCAACACCAGAATGCTCAGCACTAATTGAAGCTACTAGACTGGTAGCGACCCTTGGTGTTGGTTTATCCTTCGTTATTCGCAACGTAGCTTGAAATATCTTGATTATGTAGGGCACCGTATGCAACTTGGCATGAAATCATATTATAACAGCAAAATCGTTATATCTATCTGCATCTGAATACATCTTGCGCATTCAGAGGTTCTTTCCGCGCTTTTGATATGAGGCGCAACATATTGCTTGTATACCATTTCATGGGAAAAGGTAAAAATGCTATTTCATATATGTGATATGTATATTGTCTTACAAGGTGCGTTCAAAAAGTTCGGTGAATGGTCCCATAGTTAGTTGTCCGTGCTGGTTAAGATGTTGCGCTTATGCAGACACGTAGAGACACATTGCAATAAGCGCCCCGTGGTGTCCAAATCACTTCAGTTAAGAGGAAGTGTGCACTACAAACAATTTAACGCAGGCAGTGTAAGAAGGTGTGCCATTGCAAAATGGAGCAACGTGTGAACATCAAGTTTTGCATCAAATTGGGCAAAATCAATGCAGAATCCTATGAGGGAGTTTTGAAACAACTGCTGCAATGCATCCGGTGGGTTCGGCCACCTTACCAGAGTGGACACTGGAATCTCCTCCACGACAACACCCGTCCGCACACCGCGATCCGTGCAAAGCGTTCTTGAACACTCTTCATATTCTCCAGAAACGGGACCTGCACACTTCTTTTTGTTCCTCCGCCTCAAAAGAGTCCTGAGAGGGATACGCTTTTCGGACATTGCGGAGATCGAACAGCGTATGACAATGGTGCTTCGAGCGATACCAAAAGAAGCGTTTGCTGAGAGTTTCCAGCATCTGTACCATCGATGCCAACAGTGTGTTGTAGCTAATGGTGCCTACTTTGAATGCCAGTAAAGATGTTTTATTTGTATCTCTTGTTTCCTTCGTTTTATGACACCATTCACCGAACTTTTTGAACGCACCTTGCATGTGTAATATTTGTAACAAGATACAAAGTAGCTTTATTGTACAGGGTGAACACAAATGAATGTCTCTTTGAAATATCTTTGCTAAAACTGTAAGTGTTATACAGGGTGTTTCAGAAAGGTCTGATCAAAATCATGCAGTGTGTTCAGGACTAAAATTGTTCAGTAAAATCTAGCGATTGCATACTTCATGACGGAGAGAACGGCATTCAATGTTTAGTGACACGTCCTGTTTAGAATTGTTACCCTTCACTCTGTCAGAACTAAAATGAATGACAAGTATAATCCGAAAACAATTTTTTTTACTTGAAAACAATTAACTTAACATTGAAAATTGAATGCACGAAGCATCATAGCAAGTGCTCGAAGTGAACTCATTGAGCAGCAATTGCAAGCTTCGCGTCGTCTTTTCATTGAGTTTCGAACATGTTTCAAAATTCTAAGTGTTATGAATTGTTTGATATTTTAGTTTTGGAACAGTGAAGGGTGACATTTCAAAGCAGGGCGCTACGTCACAAAACTTTGAATGCATTTCTCTCTGTCATGAAACGTGCAATCGCCACATTTTACTGAACATTTCATAGCAGGGCAAACATAGCTTGGACAAAAAGGTGCAGCCTATTATTTAAACCTACCGATGCAGTAGTCTCTTCCTATTTAAGAAGTCGAGGGAGCAGCAACCATATTTGTCATGGGTATTTCATGGTTTTAGACACAAGAGTGAATAAGCAATAAGCGCGACCAACAGGAAGAGTGGGTCTACTATAAGTCATGAACTGTATGATTTTGATCAGACCTTTCTGAAACATTACACCCTGTATAGATGCTGTTTGATTCTTTGAAACATATTCAGCAAGTTTGCAACAGCACCTTAACGACAGCAATAGCCAGCGTGTACTGTCACTCTAGAGATGTTGGAAAATGTCTGGAGGGAGATCGAGTATCGTTTCGACGTTTCACATGTAACTAAATGCGCCCATGTTCAAATCTAATGACAAGTAAAACTAGTTATTTAAAAGGAACTTGTTAAGTGTATGTTTCAAATAATCCAAACAGCATCTATATAACATTTACAGTTCTCTTATAGTAAAGATATTTAGAAGGGACATTCATTTGTGCTCCTGTGCTATGGATACTGGGGATATCTGAACTAAAATGACATGAGCACTGATTCAGAGCAAGGAAATATAATACTTAGAATATGATCACGCTACTACTGGAAATTGCACAGCTTGTCAAGGATAAATGGAGCACGTTATCAATTTAAAATTCAGCTGTCCCCAGAGGGCACTATTCTTTGCTTGGGTGTCGCTGGGCAAGATTGTTAGGTGTTTTCACGCCGGTTCGAATTGGTGAAATTTGAGTTATTAGGTTTTGAGTTGTTTTCGAAGTGCATTCGTGTAAAAACATGGTATTACCTCGAGGTCACGTCTATCTGAGGACATTTATTTGGAGCAACCTGACAATTTCCGAAGGACCATTACGTATAGAGCCCAAGTAGCAGCCATGGTTACAAATCACCTGGGGCAATGTAAATACAAGGAAACTGAGAAAACGATACTAATTTGATGCCTTTTCTACCATTCACAATCTCCTTTCACTCCATTTCCTTCTCTTCTTTATCATCAGTCTCTTTGGATATTTGTTTTCATGGTGCTGTCGCTTTTGTGGTACCATAAGTGCAGGTATATATGGAAGCTGAAGAGTAGGTGTGTCTCATTCCTGATAGTAGTTCCTCCCCCCCACATATATAAATCAAAAAGCATGCTGCAGCCCAGTTATCGCTGAGGGACTTCATCCAAGCTACGGTATATACAGTTTATATGTAAGGTATTTCTGGAAAGAACAAAAAAGCCCAACTAGACAAGGAACGAAGATGACGCGTGAAGGGACGAAAATCGGTGATGAATGGTGCCACGAAGGTCCCATAATACAGAATGCACCTCTTGAAATATTAGTGTGGCAATGACAGTGTGGTGTGCACAGGGAGTACAAGGTGGTTGAACCAGAAGCCAATATTGCTGGCCGATCTTTATCTTTGCTTCTCGAGACTTGGCCTCAGGTTAAGGACAATGTAATGCAATATTTCGTGAATTTATCTCTGTTTATATAAACACCAGCGCATCTGCATAGCTAGAAAGAGAGAGAGAGAGAGTGCATGTGTCTCCTCTCTTTGAATTATCTCGTTGCTCGATTCCTTTGAGAGTTAAATTTTCGCCGTTGTATACATCGTTTGTGACATGCATAAAGTGCGCGAAAATCAGCTGACCTGAAAATGCAGTTTGGAAACCTTCCAATAAACATTTTCAGCATATGCGCCTTGCAATGTCCTGAGACATTCAAGCTGAAGAAGAAAAACGCGGAAATCTAACTTCTTATATTTTCATCAAATATTACAAATTCAATTTCGTAGAACTTGTAATAAAAAGCGAAATCTATACTGCAGAATGAAATGCAATCTCAATAAACACAGCATAATGTTTCTTGTGTGTGATCGAAATCGCCATTAATTTAATTCAGAAATAACTAACTGATATTTTAAAAGTATTTTCAAATAATTTATGCCGTAATTTTATATTTCAAATTACTGCAAGAGTCGCTTTGCATTTTGTGGCATCCTTATTCACAGTAAATGCGTTTATAATTTACGTTTCTTTTTACATTTTTGTGTAGGTTATCTTAAGTGTTGTCGTTTATTGGCAGCATTTCTTTCTTGGAATGGATGGATGGTGACTTGTGATAACAATTGACAAGAAAAGCAATTTGCATTTTTGTACGTCGCTGCACAGTAAAGGCGCCTGAAAAAATCGCATTCAAATTTATACAGTCAATTGACACGATAAGAATTGGGCTGATATCGCTGATTGTGAAAAACCAATTCCATACTTACTATGAATGCCTGTCCTTGGGTGCCATCCTTGGGTCTTTAGAGGATTACGAGGGCAGTGAAGTGAGGAGTGTGAACACGATAGTCACAGATTTGCAGTGGTTTTGTGCAACTGTTCAATCGTGTAACATACATGTTGGTGTTATCATGCTTACTGATACTCACTTTGTAACATTGAGCCGTTCACAAGTGCTGAAATGACAAGCATTTAGCTTATCAGGCAGAGAATGAAAATGCCAGAGTAGCAGTACGCCTCTACCAGCAAATGTACCATAACAGACGTTTGAAAAGTTATTACATTAGTGATGTTAAAGTGTGCTGCATTTAATAAACATGTTATCCACATGGTCTCTTCTTCACTGTCTTATAGGATGACACCGGAAATCAGGCATTCATAAGACAAATATTTTGCTTCAGTGCCTACTGCCTTTTCCATAATAATTTCAATGCATGGTTCTTCCATTCCAATTTACTGTATAAACTCACTATAAGAATATTCGATGTAAGAATAATTCATTATAAGCATACACATTATTCCCCTGTGCAATTTAACACTAGGCTCTCCGGTGAATTTGAGAAAGGCGGCAAATGGACAACAGCAGTGCTGTATCATTGTAATAATCTTGTGCATATGTTTCATAATACTATTATGTCTGCATGTAAAAATGAACAATTACATAATACTGTAAATAGTAATCCACATTCGAAAAAATGTGTTTATAACGAATAACTTATTCTTATATGTAATTCACCAAAAGAATACTTCGTTATAAGCATAGCTTTATTTTTTCCCTTGGCCTATTCTTATAGCGGGTTTCCACCAGCTTCCAGGTGAATCTCTTTCTTTGACTATAGAGGATATTTTGATAGTTGGTGCAATCAGTATCCTTTTTCGATTATACTTTATTTATTATTGAATGTGTACTTACTTAAACTACTTTATACAGTTGATAACTGATTTTTAGTTTTGTTTGGTTGCTTATTGTTAATTCTTTGTAAAATCAGAACAATTTGAAGAAAGGATACTTGCTATAAGCCGGCAATTCAAATTAAAACCGTCTTATACATATCCTACTTTAACAAGGGCGTCATATATTTTATAAATTTAATGTTAAATACATTTTCAATTGTATAGTTTGTTGTGATTTAAAATATACAATTAATAATATGTAGCCGAAAAATAAATTTAATTGTCAACACTCCTTTTTTTATGGTTCACAAGTCAAGCCCTAAAAAGTATTTTCATCTTTATCAGGGCTTATCTTTAATAGACTTCAAGGTGCTGCCTGCACGAATAATCATTTTAATGATTGAAAAGAGAATCGACATTTATTTGAGCCAGTATATAGGCCTACTCAGCATCATCACAGTCAATGCTATTAAAAATGCAAGCCCTAATGTCGTTTTGTGCACGAAGCTGTGAATATTTTCCAGCGTCAGACTTCCGTTCTGCATTTGATTCGCTCTCGTTAATTTTTCGTCATTTCCTATTAATTAAGATAAGGCGGACAGATTCGGATATCTTAATTGATTGACTATACAGACATCAAACACTGCGACATTATATAAAACCTCTCGCCTTTCTTTCCCACTATCTTTCTATCATGCTGCTAAAAATATGAAAGTATTGCATTCTTTAGTGCATACAATCCGCATAAGAATAATACCATTGCGATTCGAGTGGGAATATTGCTTCATTGCGTGATAGTATAGAATTAAAGTGTTGTGAGTTATTATACAAGAGGAGGGAAAGGGCACTTTAGGGAGCAGTTCAGCTGGTCGAAGATATACTGACATTGATGTCTTTCTATCAATTGGGTGATTCGACAAATTAATAATTAGTATATAGCAAATCGTTTAAACGTCATGTCGGCTCTCGGCTAATGCTGTTGGCCGTGGCAAGGCTTTCAATTATTTCTGATAAGATTGTTTTGAGGCAAATTGGATGTGATTTTAATTAATGAAATTGTTTCAGTTCATTACCTTAGGGCAAAATGCAGAGCAGAATAACGGCTGTAATTATGGAGATTTATAGCCACCCATATTCAACTATATCATGTACTTCGTCTATATTTCTAATTGTATATGATATGCAATGCATATTTGCAACAAATTTTCCTAAACGTTTCAGTAAAATTATAGCTGCTTAAATATGATTTAGTAGATCATATGCCTCGATCAGTGTGCCTTATTAAACAACAATTTCAGTGATACATAGAC
>WWPM01024752.1:0-35669 GCA_023279145.1 Glomeris maerens | reverse complement strand
TACGTGCACCGTTTTATTATTGTAATTTTATTTAATTACAGTGTTGGTTTATGCCCTTGTGGAAGCAGCCCATGATAAAGAAGACGATGTGAAGCTATCAGTTGTAAAATCACTGCACACCCTGGGATGTAGGAAACCCGAGTTGGTGCTGGAAATATGTTTTCAATATTTACAAAAATTCCAAAAGGTTTCATTTTTACCCCTTCATGTTTATGTGTGGGCGGGGGTGTGCAAAAATATCATGTAAAAACAAATTTCTGTGACAATTATAAGTTCAAATGATTTCCGAATTTTTTTGCTGACCATTGCCCTTTTGTGTGTTTGCTTTATACATAGACATCTTAAAATGCGACATTTTAATTATTCTCCACAGCTGACAGTTGGACACAGGACACAAATTCTGTCTTCAATTGCCAGAATTTGCCAAGATTGTTTGGATAAAGTTCCAGCCAGTTTAGCATCTGAACTAGTGAAATTGGCTATTCAGGAAATGGTGTTTACTAAAGTGAGTTTGTGCGCAATTTGTTTTGAATTTTGTGTTGCGGGGATTTCAATTTGATTTCTCTTTCTGTAATTATCGTATAGGATGTTGTTCCTGATTGGCAAGGGGCAGCAAGCAGCATTCTGGTTGCTTTAGGACAAAGATATTGTTTTGAGGTGATGGAAGCACTTCACATGCAATATCAACCTGGCGTTATTCCCCATTTTTTCATTGTGCAAACTTTGGGAAATCTTGCCACAGCCAATGGTGTGTTTTTATTTTGACAAATGTAATTTCATGTTTTGTACATACACACACTAATTTAAAACATACAGTGAACGGAATGGTGCCCTTTCTAAAGGCCATTGTGCAAACGACACTGACCATTCTTGGAATTGTACGGCATGACAACATGAAATGGGTTCTTGCTTATGGTATTTCTTTAAATATGCCGCATAGAATCTTGTAAAACTGTGAATTGATTATGCATATATATATCGCAGCATTGGCAAGATTTAGTGAAGCCATTCTGGAATATATAGCAAATATTGAAAAAGCCCCAGATCCAACTGTGAAAAAAGAAGTTTATTCCACCGAATTGAGCCTGGCTTACACAACTTTGTTCAATTCATGGTTTTCTTCAAAAGAAGCGAAAGTATTATATATTTATGTTTCAATGTAGTGATGAGTTAGCAGTGAGAACACTTTTCATTTGACCGTTCATTTCATGTTTGAAAGGTGGTATTTTCTGTGGTGGAAGCGATAGGCTATGCCACGCAGTTGATGTCCACAGAGAAATTGGAAGAAGAATTGCCGAAATTGGTGCCTGCAATTTTAAATCAATATAAAAGGTTTCAAGACACGCATCACATTACTCAAGGTCTCTACATGGTCCTTGATGCTTCTGTGAAAAGTCACTGTTGCAGCTTGGAGCCCCTGTTAGATATCATCCTCAACAGCTTATTCCCTCAGGTATAGGTTTTACTTGTAAATGTAAAGCTACTGATTTGTAATTTCTCGCGCTGCCTTTAGGTTTGCGCAATTCCTGACTACACGCAGCCACAAACTGTGAAAAATCACTGTGAGGTTTTGAGATGCTTTGATGTCCTAGGTACATAACTGAATTACTGTGCTATATTTATTTACATTATTCATGTTATTGCCAATTGCTTGTTATTATAGCCTGCTTATATGCTGATAAAATCGTGAATTACTTATTGCTTCGTGTTGAGAGCTCCAATGACGCTATGAAGATTGGAAGTCTGACTGTGCTAAGGCACCTTATCAATGCCTCTGGTTGGCATATATAATATAATATTTACTGATGGCTTATAACCTATTTAATAAATGTAATAAATTTCAGAGTCGCAACTCTCCAGCAAAATCTCGACGGTAATCGTTGGATTGAAATGCATGACTCAAGAACCGAACAATAAAGTAACTAATTGCGTTCATATTCGTTTGCAATTCTGCTTGCGTCGTTAACATTCGGTTCTCGTTTCCAGGTAAAGAAGATTTTTGCGCAATTGATCGTAGCGCTTGCCCATCACGGCTTTCTTGAACTGGATGGTAGTCACGACATGATGGAGTTCATCATTCAGCAGTGCTCATTGCCTGACGACCCCTTAGTAATTTATTTATTATCATTATCATTGGCATTTAATTGTTTATGGCCGTAGCCAATTGAAATTTTAATGAGTTCAGGTTGCGAAAAAAACATTCGATGCTGATCACGTGAGCAATGAGTCTTTAAGGGCCATGTGCAGCAGCATTTTGCACTTGCTGACCACAACTGTGGAGAAAATGACACCTGTAAGTTTATTCTGTTAAATATATGACCACACTTGCTATATCTCCTGAGCTATTAATTTCACAGGTATTGTGGCCGCACATATTGGAATATTTGATGCCAGAAGCCCTGACAAATGCAATAGGTGCCATTTGCAAAAGTGCTGCGTATCTTGCTTCGAAGCTGAAAGAAGAAAAAAGAGCGGACTTTGAAATCGATTATGATCGCTTTGGTTTGTGCTGCAAGAGTGGAATTTGTTAATTCATTTAGGCTTATGATTGCATCTATTGCAGGCAACATTCCAAAGCCATTGCAGATAATTGCCAGACTTGTAGTTTTACTTGGTCATCCTAGGAAAGGAAATAACCGAGGAATTTACTTGTTGCGACTGATAAAGGCCTTGTCTTCAAATCTTGACAAGAATCTAGTATCTTACTGGGATTCAAATATACCAAAGTTATTGCAGTATTTTGAAGGTGATTTCATTGTTTTTGTAGAGTTTTATATTAATACTTAGATAATTCGTTAATTTTGAGCCATTTACAGAGCATCAAGAAGTCCCAGCGGATGCTTTCCAAGATGAATGGGAAAAACTGGTGATGAAATTTTTGGAAGACTCAGTAAATGAGGTGGACAGTCAAGATTGGATTTGTAAACTGGTTAAAGCTCTGTGCATCCAGATACAATTGTATGACAACTTCCCAGATGACAAAGTGGGTAATATTTTCATTTCCACTTATAGCTTGTACTCATATACTGTTCCAATTTCCGCAGGCATTTTGTTATAAATGCATATGTACTGTCCTGAAAAAGAGCAACAACAAAGCAGTTGTAAATGAAAAATTAGATCTCATTTTGCAAAGTGTGAAGCACAATAATGCCACGGATAGAAATGTAATTTTTATTTTTACGGAATGATACTTTTGTTCAATTTATCATACAATGCCATCATTTTTTTTATCGGAAGGGATGTGCAGTTGCTCTCGGTATATGTGCATCAACACATACAGATGCTGTACTTGTGAAATTAGATCAGATTGCTAGAAGTGATGCTAGCAAAAAGTCCAAGATACTCAGCTTCTGGATGGCAAGTTACGATACATAAAGAATTAAGTTATATAATGTTGATCTGGAGATAAGCCTCGTGAATATTTTGCAGGATGTGAAAGGGGATGTTGATCCGGACAAAGTAAAGACGACCATTATCCTTTCGTATGGCCAGGTGTGTCTGAAAGCATCTTCTCTTTTGTTGACTGCAAGAATAGAAACTCCAATTCTTCGCAACGTCAGTCAGTATTTCCAGCAATCAAAGGTGATCATTCACTTTGATAAAGAGCTTTGGAAAGAATTATTTATTGGACTTGTCAAACAGTGGTTTTTGTTCTTTCGTGTAGGATTTAGATATGAGGTTGGCCCTAATCTCTATGGTGGATATGGTTGCTCAAGCAATGCATCCTAGCCGAGTGGGACGCAACGTCAACTTCCCTAGCAAGGGTGATCTTCTTCGGCAAATGGAGCAGTATCTTCAAGCGGAGATCGGGTCGCCATTGTCATCTTCCACGCGTGCGATGGCAATTGTGGCTTGCACAAGCCTGATGTATCCTTCTAGTAATGTCATATCATAGGAAAAACATGCACACAGTGCGTTACTGTACCTTAACTAGATGAAAGTAAATTGGATCCTATTTTCACGGAAGAAGAAAAAACTGCCCTGATGAAGACTTGCCTTGTCAATGTGTACACAATACCCAAATTAGAAATGTTAATGAGAGATGCAGATACAAAGATGCTGCCATTGTTGGAAAAGACAATGCAGAGTTTAGATGATGTTGTGAGAGAATTCATGATTCGTGACATGTCATCTGCTAATGCATATTCCTTATTCCAAGTAATGTAATACCAGTCTGTTTTTAAAAAAGCATTTTCAATTCAAACTACTCAGACAATGTTATTTTATTGGCACAGTGTTTGGAAACGTGGTTAGTTTCTTCGGAAACAATACATAGGGAACGGTCTGCGCATTCAACCGTTGTTCTATTGTCAAGCTTCCTGGAAAATATAACTCTAGCCTTTGCGGTACGACTGCACATTTCATTGGAGTGTTATGTCAACCTTCTGACAGTTGATATGCCCATTACAGAATTGCACAACATTTGAGCTTGTTGGAGCTATTGTGGCACGATTGGTGCCTCGTTGCACAGACCCTGCTTCATCTTACATCAGGGAGTTGGCTTTGCGGGGAATATATTTATCCTTCAAAATTCTGTCAAGATTTGAAGGTGCATTTATTGTCAGATTACAGCAATATCTTGCTTAAAAAAAAGAAATTTTACTCTTGTTGTGTATCTTGTAGGTTTCAGTGTTGAGCACAAAGATGTAATTGTAGAATCATTATTGGCATTGCAAGACAAAGTGGACCAGGATGATCCCAACGTTTTATTTGTTGTGACCAATGATTTAGCTAAAGTAAATTTCGACCGAGTATCAAACAGTATTGGGAGTTCAAAGTTTCATTATGCAAATGATTGCTAGGTGATCTCTGCCAAATTGCCAGTTGAGCAAGTTGCAAAGTTCATAGAAGTTCTATTAGATGGTCTTCTGGATGCCCAAGATAGAAGCTCATCAGGAACTTGCGTTGTACTTAATAAATTCTTGAAGTTAAAGGGAGCTACTGTACATCACGAGGTGTTTTTTGTTTTTAGATGAAAGCATACTGTGTTTTAAACTGAATTTTCTTTGTGCTTGAGATAATTTCTTTTGCAAGATGGAAATACTAATCAAGCATCTGCACGCGCAATTGGGTGAAATTACGTGCGCCCAAACGAGGAAAGGATCGTTGCAAGTAATCCGAACCTTAGCAGGATTCCATTTGAACACGGTCCTAACATCTCTTCTAAGTTATCCACTGCCTTATGACAGGTGAATAGGATTTTGTGGATTGTGTCATGTAAAAGTTGCTTCACTAGATTATTTTTTGGACAGGGTAATACGTGATTGGTGGAAGATGCTAGCTCAGGATTCACAGCTGAGCTTTAGTGTCATTGATCAGTTCTGTCATGTTTTGACGCATCTTCCTCCATACGAGGAATATCCTGATCCTAGAGACAGGAAATCGACTGTTCGTGTTGCCACTTGGAAGCCATTATGCGTAGGGAATTTATAAAGGTATTTCGGCTTTTTTCTCTCTAATATTAATAAACAAGGTCGATTGTAGGTAATGAACGCATTGCAAGAGATGCTGAAAGTTGCGGAAATTGAAGCTACTGCCGTCAAGGAGTTTGACAGATTATTCACACTCTTGCTTTTGATGGTTGGATCTTATGTCGGGGTCCTGCCTCCGACTGTTATCCAAGATAGTCCGAAAGAAGCCAATGCTAAGCCAGTTATTGTGGTATCAGTTGCAAAAACTTCCAAAATTATTCCTGTGAGGTAGTATATACAAATGTAAATGTAAATTTTGAAAATTTTCAATCCAAGTTTTGATTTTATTATAATAGGACTGCGTTAGATTGTCTCATTGCCTTCCTTACCTCCGCCAAGTGTGGTAAGATTTCAGACGACATGAGTGCCAGAAATATATGGATTCATTTTGAAGACCCCAGCAAATTTACTGATGCAATTGCTGCTTTAGCCAGGTATTAATAGCTATTTATTTATAAGCATCCAAAGAAGTAATTAAAGTTGCAATTGCAGTAGCTTAATAACATACAACACACGTTGCCTCTCTGGTGTTGTATCTTGTTTGAACGCTCATCTAAATAGTGCAGTTGAACAACAAAGAATCGTTGCAGTTGCTTTCTTTGCACAGGTATACTTGTATTACAATTCGAATATTACCCTGAACTATCTGATATCCATTTAAACGTGTCTATCTCATGTTTTCTTAGTTGGTTTCTCATCATCTTCAAATTGACCAAGTTTTGTTGGAGATACTTTTGAATGGACTTCTGGGAAGACTGGTTGACAATTCGAGAACTGTGAGAAAGCTCTGCATCCGTGGTTTGGGGTCAATTGGAAAACTGGACCCTGAAATAGTTAGTAATATTAAATTGTATTTCTCACAAACAAAAGCACAATTTTCTTGGAAACCTGCATTATAGTTTATCTGCTTTAAATGCCATTATTATTTACACATTTTGTTTCTACATTCATTTCCATCTCACCCTTTTGCATACAGCTTGATAGTTTGGAGTGGTTTGGGGTAAGTTATTAGATATTATCACCCCGCGATTTGAACTTGCGTCAACTGTAATGTAAAATAGGATTCGTTTTGCAGGTGTACAAATATTTCAAGACTGTCCTCTCGGCGATGATAGCAGGCCTGAATGACAAAGATGATCCAAATGGAGATGTCACGTTAGAAGCTATGAATGGGTTGTGCCGGCTGTTGGAACACATGAATACAAGCCACATAGATAGCATCTTGATCAATCTGGTTCTTAGCATCAGACCATTTTTTGAAAAAGTATGTGCTATTGCTTGAAAATTAGATAATTTAGCAATAATCCGAACACTAGTGTTTTGTCTTGCAGGAAAGAGTCGAAATTCGTGCGTCTGCTTTCACATTATTGGGAAAGTTGGCAAAGATTTGCTGCTCGGATAATTCAGAAGGAATGTCCAATACACGGTCAGCATTTTTTGAACAAATTCACTGCAACATGGTATGTCTTCTTGTGCATCTCAATGATGAAGAGAAATCGGTATCGAAAGTATGTGTTTGTAGGCAGCTTTGTCTTCATAAGACATATATTTCTTAAATGATAAATGTGTAATTACATGAAGTTTGTAATTTCCAGGCTTGTAAGTACGCTCTGCGTTGTTTGGGCCCACTATTGGGATCAGAGAACATTGTCACCATGTTTGAAAAACACCTTCCTGAGCATGGACATTTACACTACGGGGAATTCATGGCTGACCTCACAAAATATATTGTAAGCTTACTGTAGCATAATCTATAACATAAATTACAGTTTATTATCATCTATGCAGGCCAGTGAATTGAAAGAGAGGATACCACTGTACATTGGCAACAGTGTATCGTACTTTAAAAGCTCATGGACTATTATTCGGTGCAATGGCGCAATGATAGTTGGTCTGTACAAATATGGATTTCGATTCTGTCTGCTCGTTGAAAACAAAACAAAGTGTGTATTGATTTTGTTGCTAATAGGGTACTTGTTAGGAAACATCTCACAAGATACCCGTGACAATCTGAAAAATGAAGCAGTCTTTGGAGGCAAGTTATTCACACTGTTGAATATAAAGTTTACAAGTTGCGAGGATTAATTTGAATTATTTGATGCCTGCATTTTAGCTCTGACATTACTTCTCAAAGATCCTGTTGCTGAAGTGAGAATAAAGGCTGCTGAAGCCATAAGTCAATTGCATGCTTATTAATGAACTATATGCCAGTTGTGGATATGATATAATGAGGTTCTGTACAAGTTTGGAGACCAAATGTTTTGGTTCCAAGTGCAAGTGCAAACATTCCCATGTATTTGGTATCTATAGATCTAAAACAAATATTATATTTAATAATGTGCCTTAGTCAGGATGAATCGAAGTTGGCGCAAATAAAGTGATTGACATATACAAATTTTATTGCTTAAAAACAGATAAAAATGTTGAATACACAAAACAATGAACCGAAATTATATTAAACAATCTCATTAATAATGTTCTCGACGACTATTGATGTCAAGTGCCGTAACAGGTGAAGCACAATCTTTTTGGAAAATACCTAAAGGAAATAAGTGAATTAAGTCAAATTTATTAGGTGAGCTTTAGCAGCGATTACCTTGATTGTCCCAGGGTGTCTGATGATCATATTAGATGTTGAAACCTCGTCCAATTTGAAAGCCTTAAATTACAGTTTAACCAATTTTCAAGTTGAATCCAGTTAAATATGATTATATTATAGTGTCATTCTTACTTCCAATTTGATGCAAAAAAGCTGCAAAATGTGCTGGTGCAACGATGTAAAAAAAGCTTGTACTTCATGTTCGTAGAGCTCGTCGGAGTCCACGCTGTGAATGCTAGAAAATATTTGTGACAATTACACTTGAAAAATTAATTATCGATAATTAGTACAGGGTACATGCTAGTTTTGAACTGATCCTTCACATAAAATTATCAATTTAGAATTACCACATAAAATATAATAACTTTTGCATGTCTTATGTTAAACTTTTCATAGTTTTTCTCAGGAAGTGGAATTTGTTTTCCGTGTACTGCAGGAACCCTGCATTAAATATCGTTTACATACCTTTCCCACAAATGATTAATATCTGTAGATAGCACTGTCATAGTAACATAATCTAAACCACGAATACCTGGTGGTGAAAGATATTTCAGCTTGAAATTTTTCATTCGAACTTCTACAAAAAAACAATTGTACAAATGTAGGATGAAGTTTTATCGCCTTGGCACATTTCGATTTTGTTAACCTCCATGAGCCCATAATGCAGCACACCAACTCAGTTCCAATGGGGATAAATGTAATGGTGATATTCGAGTCCGGTACATTTTCTACATGGTTGCAAAATAAGAGGATCAAACTACAGAAGTTTTAATAAATATGGCAGTTATTCACTTCCGATTACACGTGCCTCTAAAAACTTCATGGCTAGGTTTTTCAGACTTGCATTTCCGTTAGTTAAAAACAAAGGCAACCAAGTTCCATGTGTATTCATGGCATCACTTTGGGACTGAACGTTGCATAGTACTCCTGTAAATAGTGGCCTTTCCAAGTCATCCACTTAAAGTAAATTAGAAAACTATGGGCGCGTGCTTAACAAGATAAATATCACAAGTGATGTCGACTCGGACCATTTTTTAAGTCAATAACCAATGCATGAAATGGCAAATTTGTAGCAGATTCTTCTGTCATCCAAGCTGCATTGGAATTTATATCCGGCATATCCTCCTATATTTATTCAACATTTCGTAAACTTCGAATGCAAAATATTTGGTCAAATTGAAAACCCATTATACTCGTTTCATAAATTCGTGCAGTGACTGTTTCAAGATTTTCAGATCTTGTTGAAACTGCGGTCTGATGAAAGGTTCTGTCACTTGATATAGTTTCCATGTTCTATTCAAAAGTTGACTGGAAAAATCATCCGCAATTTTCTGTAGTTTTCCTCCTGAAATTTTTAATATAAAGCACCGTATTTTTTAATGCTACTTTTCAGCACTAACATTTTCCGCGTAAAATACAAAGTAAATAAGGCATTATTCAAAATCCATTAATGACATGAAATACGCTCCCTCTGCGTTTACAGAAAAAAGATTTGGCATAACAAATGTCCATTTTCACTGGAATATTATGGTAGCAATTTTTTTTAATTCTATTAATCATAAATAACTTAATTACCTCTACGTAACAGTCTACTTGAGGGTGTCAAATAGCCAGGAGTACTACTTAGGCGTCGCCGTTCGCGTCTTCTCTCTTCGAACACGAAATTCAAAAATATCTAGGTATAATACCCAAAATATAAATGTATGCAAAACACGTTGACTTACTCAAATTGCGGTCTGCGGGCATCTTCAAGATTTTAATCCACTTTTATTGCATGTAGCCGAAGATTTATTCCGTTTATTTCAAACCCACCATCAGCGGCGGGTCTATGAAAAAAATTCGGCCGAACGACCAATCAAAAGCAACCAAAATCCGTCCAATCACAAACTCTCATAAGATAGGCCAAAAATGGCCAATCGTTCGAAGTTGCTTTAAAATTATAAAACAATTATTTTGGTAGAAGAGTGAATACAGACACAATCAGATAAATGATGGTTCAGTTTACTCTACTCATGTTGAATTTATTAGGGGACTGTTTGGCGGTTTGGGCCTAGGTCGTTCTGGTGCTAAATTTCAAAATAAAATGTGCATTTAAAAATACAATTGGCGATAAAATAATCAAATATATTGCAATGCCAAATAATGCCATTTATTTATCATATTTAATGTGCCGTACATTTATATTTATTTTGCGGCATCACGGAATTACCGGTGTAATTTTCATATTTTATCATATCATTTTGGAACGGATTTTATTTCTTGAATATTTAATATGGTGTTAAATTTCATGATGCGGGAATTTATTACATTTTATTTCACGAAGTAAATACAAATGCTTGGCACATTAAATATAATACTAAAGAACATCAATGGAATTGTAATATTATTATCGCCATTGTTTTTGTAAATGCGCATTTTATTTTCGAAAGTTTGCGCCGGATAATCCACGCCCATTAGGCGGTGCCCGAAAGCACTTCGCCAATCTACTTGAGACCGTTTGATCGAAAGTGTGCGCCCGTTGGTCCGTGTTCGTTTCATGACTCCTTTGGGGCGGTGTCAAGTCTTCGCACCCGCATTATGGCACCCGCTTATACGAAACAGTAGTAATGTTTATCCATTACTAATTATAGCTTGTAATTTACCACCAATTTGCCACCTCACAAAACACATATTTGTCTTTCAATTTCAACGCTTCCTATTTTTAATGACATATATTATTTTCGTTGTCACGTTTAATTTTTTATAATTTTGAATGAGACGCGTTCGGACTATAGCAGAGCAGTTACAATTGTACAATTTGTCGAGAGACTGGCAACACCTTTCTCTTCATCCGGGCGCTTTTAGAACGCGGAAAAAAATGGGAAAATGGCTGGCGGCAGCGTGAAGGAAATTCGTTTTGAAAACCAATGTTCAGCTCGACTACTGAAATGGAAAATCAAGCCGGGCAGCGTTTTATCGCAAAGTACGGTTTTATTTCTTTACGACGATCAGTTCGCTTTAAATGACGAAACAGTTACAAACAAGCGCAAATTTAAGAACGGCGTCGTTGGAACAGTGGCCCAAGTTTTAGCCCAAGAGGGTGATATTTTGGAGCCAGGGTAGCTGAAATTTCCGAATGAGATGAATTACATTTCCTATTAATCATATTTTAATTCCATATAGATGCGCATTGTTGACTATTCAAGGATGTTCTCATCCAATCGTCATGAAAAATATGTGTGCAGAATGTGGAGCAGACCTAAAAGAGTAAATAAAAACCAAACATATGCACGTGACTTTAATTAAAGAGCAAAAATAAAATGTATATTATTTTGTAGTGTTCAAAGAGAGAAACAATCTTCTGCTTCAGTGGCAATGGTACACTGTGTGCCAGAGTTGATGGTTAGCCAAGAGGTAATAACGAATAATTGTAGCTGAATAAATTACAAGGAATTACAGTTAATAACCAGTTATAGTAGAGTCAAAATATATTCAAGGTTCTATCTATAACCAAGAGTGGATTACAGGCTTTTGCTATTTGTGTAACCACGTTCTTAATTTTGTTAGTATGTAGTAGGATTTTGGCAATATTTTTATGCAAATTTATCGTTCTGTCAGCAAGCAGAAATTCTTGGTCAAGCTGATGAGCGGAGACTATTGGAACTTCGCAAACTGGTTTTATTGGTGGATTTGGATCAAACTTTGATACACACTACAAATGATGAAATCCCACCCAATATGAAAGTAAGTATTTTGGACATGTGGCAATTGAAAATAGCAGGTCTATATGGTATTTAAAACGCAGATACATTATTCATTTTTGTCAAATCACAGGATGTGTACCATTTTCAATTATATGGTCCGCGATCACCATGGTACCACACCAGGTTAAGACCTGGCACAATTACTTTTTTGAAAAGTATGAGCAAACTGTTTGAACTTCACATTTGCACCTTTGGGGCACGTCCCTATGCGCACACAATTGCTCATTTCTTGGACCAAGATGGACGGTACTTCTCACACCGAATTCTCTCCAGAGACGAATGTTTCAGCCAAAATTCAAAAACGGCAAATTTAAAGTATGTCACAAGGTTTCCAATAACTGCATTGCAACACGAGTTTCTATAAATTGCATGTAATTTCAGAGCGCTGTTTCCTTGCGGTGACTCGTTGGTATGTATCATAGACGACCGTGAAGATGTGTGGAACTTCACTCCAAATTTAGTCCACGTCAAGCCGTACAACTTCTTTAAACATACTGGTGACATCAATGCACCACCTGGACTCGCGAAGACCGAGAGAGACTCTGACGATCCAAATGGCAAGTTCTTTGAAACTGTAAGCAGTAAGAAGAATGGCAAGAAATCCTTCGAGATACTAGATGTATCGGCTAAAATAGATGACGTAAAGTCTGTTGAGGAGAATAAAACTGCTGAGGATAGTGACAAGCCTCCGTTAGCAGAATTAAACGCCATGGTGATGAATTCAAATGACGACAATGTCAATAGGGATTCAGATGTGGTCAAAGAGAGCGACGTTGTACTGGAAGAAGGGGACGTAAACGCGAAAACTGTTGCGACAGAAGAAAAGACAACAGATAACGATGAAAACTTAAATGTTGAAAGTATTTCAACTGGCAACACCAAAGATGAGACGGAAACCTCGAAAGAGACAAAAGAAAGTAACAACGATGCTGGTCAAGATAAAATCGCAACGTGCGAAGCTCAAAGTGAGGAAATGATTGAAGTCAATGACAAGGACGATTATCTCTTGTATTTGGGTGATATTCTGCGAACCATCCACCAGGCGTACTATGACATTTACGACCAGCTGAAAGAACGAGACCAAACTGATATCCCCGATTTAAAGAATGTCGTGCCTTACGTGAGGCGCAAAATCCTCAAAGGAGTGTTTGTAGTATTCAGTGGAGTTTACCCCACTAACATGGCTCCGGAAAAAAGCCGAGCATGGATGGTCGCAAAGGCATTTGGTGCCGAAATTCACACGAACATTATCCCTCGCAAGAAGCCCAACACTGCCGAATCGGAAGCAACGACTCACGTTATCGCAGCACGGCTTGGAACGGCTAAAGTGAATGAAGCCAAAAAGAGGGGACTTCACATAGTAACACCCGATTGGTTGTGGTGTTGCGCGGAAAGGTGGGAAAGAGTTGACGAAAAGCTTTTCCCACTCGTCAAGGACTTGGTCATCGAAGACCCGTACCAGTCCCACAAGTCAGCGTTTGACGAGTCTGCCAGTAAGCTTAGAGAACGAAGCTCATCCAGGTCCGACCAGCAAAACAAAGAGGCGCAGAATTTCCCGACGTACGACAGAGTTACCGGAAAGAGGATAGTTAAGAGGCCCGAAGGTGCAACGAGCAAAAAGGCGAGCTGGCCAGCTTCTAGTTTAGCCGTGCCCGCTAACGATAGTGCTGCTGCATGTTCATCTTTGCATTTTTCTCCACCGGCGAGTCCAACAGCGGATTTTGCGACCACGATTAACCCTTTGCTGAGATTCAGTTCAGAGGACATTGAAAAGATGGACAAGGAAGTAGAGGATATACTAGATGGGTCGGAATCGGAATCAGAAGATGATGACGATAGCAAGGTCAAGAAGATTGTTCTGGGTAGGCAGAATAAACGTTCTGGGTCTGAATCGTCATCCAGTGCAGAATATATGGACACGGATCGAAAAGGTGGAAAGCGTTTGGCGAAGAGGAGACGTGAAGAATACGGCAACATGGATGAAGTGAGAGATATGTTTCCCAGGGGCGAATTGCCTTCAGACAGCGAACGCAGTAAAGGGACAACAGATTCGGATAATGGCAACGAGTCGGTGGGATCTGTCGACGAAGAGATGGCAGCAGCAGTCGAAAGGGAGTTTCTCGGCTTGTAGGAATATGTAGGAATCATGAGAGTTTTATCTGTAAAAGTCCTCATTGTATTCTTGTAGCATTGAGAATGTGCGGTTGCAAAACAAAAAAAAAGAAAATGTACAGCAAGGGTTTAAGATTTTTTGTATTTTAGGATTTGAGCTTCAAAGAGTAATCGTGAAACATGAAGTGAAAATTAACTTGCATGTTATTCATTGGATGTAAATCAATGTTCGCTAGAAGAAAAATTCTGCACAAAGTACAAGTTTCATCCAATTTGGTAGCAATAACTTTTCCGATTTTGGCATATTTTTAGAAAGTGTATTATTTGCGTGAATGCATTTGAAAACTAAATTCTGATCAACAAAGTTGCACATCTTAAATTAATTGCTTTTACTGTTTTGTAAATTATACATGCTGCGCTTTGGGACAAGTTTTAACCCGATTCAAATCGCACACTTCTAACGTACCATTCACTATTGTATAGAGATGAAAATGTAGATTTTAATTTTTCATGTGTATGTATTTGACGCTCATATATTTTAAGTACGTGAAAAGCGCTTGTAAATCGTGTTACATCGTCCATTTTTCTAAGTTCACTTCAATAATAATTCCGAGAAAAATATACGAAGAACTGTTGTGCTATTTGTCGTTTTGCTCTTTAACCTTTGTATTCTGTTTCTTGACAAGGTACGCATTAAACCCACTTTCACCCAATAGCAAGTTTCGGCGTGTGACGTCATCTCTGCAATTACAAAACATGTAAATCAGTTCCTTTTAAAAGGGCAATGTGCAACATTTTGGGTCTTCAGTCTGAGACTTTTCACAAAGGTCAATAGCACAGCAACTGAGACTACAAGCTCTCACAAAGACGGAAAATGTGCATCTTTATAGAAGAACAGAAGAAATTGCTCGAAGACAAACCTGAACTGAGTGGCCATTGCCCTTTTCCCAGTTATTGGGTCCACAACGTTACCAAATTGGTATACCACTTTCATGATCTCGTGGCTCACCGTCCTCGTCATTGGTTCTTCCAATTTCTACACGGTAAGTGGGAATTCAGAATTTGGGTGTTGTTTAGTATGAGGGCTGCATTCTATTAGCGCGATGGCGCCCTACTGCGCCGCGACGAATTCGACCGCGTCACCACCGCGATTGTAGTCTCGAAACCTTAAACATTAAACCCAACCTAACCAAACCTAAGCAGCGCTTCGCGCTGCTAGGGGGGGGCTCCGCCCCCCCTAACCCCCTGGCCTCGCTTCGCTCCGGGGAAACCTAACCTAACCTACAAGATACTCACTCCTATAAAGTGTGAATGGATGGGCGAGGAGCTCCAGCCTCGAACCCGCGCACCGACCACGCATGCCTAGGCACCTAAATCGAACTATATATACCCGAAAATATGAATCTTAGGGGTTAGGTTAGGTTTCCCGGAGCGAAGCGAGGCGGGGGGGTCTAGGGGGGGCGGAGCCCCCCCTAGCAGCGCGAAGCGCTGCTTAGGTTTGGTTTGGTTTGGTTAGGTTAGGTTAGGGTTTTTGGCGTGAAGTTCGGTGTCGAGACTACAACCGCGGCGGTGACGCAAGGTTTGCGGTGACGCCGTGCGCCGGTATAGCGTTAATACATTGCAGCCCTCATACTAAACAACACCCCAGAATTTTGTTATACTATATTCGAATTCGGAAGAAGTAATTAAGATTATAAGAATATGCATGTACAGGAATTTACACGAATTAAGACGATATCACCCGGTTTACTGATGTTGTCCTTGTCGTAGCACTTTATCTCCGTCCTTTCGGTGAAATACTGAAAAATGCAAGTGTGTTTCATGTACCAACACAGTCGAACGTAAAAACCCGATATTTTTATACCATTTTGAGGTTGACGTCCAATTCTTTATGGTCAACTGCAACCTCGACTCCTCCTTCGCGGTTTGCCAATGTACATCTTCCCAATAATAACGTTCCCCTACGGATGATATTCGAATTCATCGTCCTTTTAAGCAAATACTTTGAATATTTAATACATGTGTCGCAATCCCGGCGATGGCGATACCGTTCACACGTGTTTACAACAACACAAAATCATGAATAGACGCTAGGCCATGCCAATGGAACTAGGTTTTCCGTCAGCCAATCGGATACGAACGCATCCCGGTGACGTCACGATGCGTTTTTTGGCAGGTGACGATGGCAGCCTGATGACGTCACAAACGTGCTTTGTTGGTGGAATACTCCTACGGTTCTATCTTATACTTGTTATATACATGTGTACCTTAATCCCTATGCTACGACGCTATAACAAACGGCGTTTTGTTTTCCTATCGTTAATGTTCCGGATGTGCTTTACGTTTTTATGTGAATGTATTTGCTGCACAATTGTTGGTAATTTTTTCAATAAGTAATCGATTATAAGTGGGCCTACCTATCATAAAATTATTCAGTTTTATTATTTTGTAATTAATTTCTGAAATATTGGAGTTGTATAGGTACTGCATAGGTATATATAGTAAAATAATAAACAATAAATACATATTTGGAGTTCCTAAATAACTGCCGGTATTTCAAAGTGGTCCGTGAGAAAATAATTTTGAGAAATACTTCAGTGTTTTCTTATTTGCAAAATGCATTATGTTAATTAATGATTGACTGCAAGCTTGCACAAATATATGGTGCCTAATTTCAACAAACTTCTGGCTTTTCAAACTGTAAAAAACATTGTGCAAAACTTAGTCTGTCCAATGATATGCGTCTGCTGTTATTCATATTTGAAAGTTCCCCCTGTGGCGCTACCACCATTTACGTACGAACTATATTTTGAATAAAAAAATCTTCTGTACCACGCACCACATATTGACATGCCCTCGTATATCATACACAAATAAAACCGCTGTAGTTACAGAAGAAAAAAAATGACACCAGGGCCATTTTTTCTGTCGCGGTTGGTTCAGAGAGTTTTGCCTGGAACTTTTTTGTTTGTTTTCCTTTTTGTTTGTCACCACTTTTTAGAGCTCGACTCGTTCTATATTGCTTATCACTTTAATATTAGAGACTACAGACATTGTTATTGACGTATGTGTGAGCTCCATTATTAATATGACGATTCAATGTACCTCACTTCATTCAAAATCAAAATTTGTGCTTGAGACAAATGTTTTTCTAAACGTCGACAAGGACATTTCTTTGTCAACTTACTTTCAATATATTCAGAGAGCATTTTGTGATGCTTTCATTTAACCTGCAACACTTTAATTTACTATGATTTTGTTTGGATTTGTGTTGTTTTATGTTACTTTGTTTTCTGTAAGTAATCCTAATCTGAAAGTTTGCACATGTGGCAGCTTTCTTCCAAGATTTTATTTTCACGCGCCTCGCCTTCAGCACTCATTGTGAGGCCTAAAATTGCTTTGATGTTTTCATCTCCTTCGGCGAGAACTGCGACACGATTTGGCTCCACGTGGAATTGTTGCGATTAAAGAAAGTACTTTAGTAAAGATTTGTGCGTTATCTCCTCAAGCATCAATACTTGGTGCAAGGACGCAAGTAGACCTGCAGGTGAACCAAAACTGGAAACGAGCATGTATCTCCCCCATGCGCAGTTAATTGATGGCATAGAGCACGCTACGCATTGCAAATAAATTGCATCGGTCAGACGTTTAGATGTCATTTATGCAAGGTCGTGTGACTATTGCTTATTATTAACGTTCATCGGAACAACAGGAAGCATTACCTGACCAAGACCTTGACAAATAGAGATTTAAACTACGGCTTGATCACATTTTTGAACATAAAATTGTTAGAACCGCATTTAATTTTAATAGTTTTATTTAATTATGCAGACTAGTATCTAAGACTTCTATTTTGTAAATCGCATGTTACGAGTGTTCCTCCAATAATAATTAGAGCAGTTTACATTATTTTGTGATACGTAGGTTATGCGGTGATCCATCTGTAATAAAAATCTGGAATAATTGGGACATTTACTGAGTTTTTAGTATGTACATAAATAATTCTTGCAGAAAGAGCATGCATATATTAATAATAAAGAGAGCATGACTAAAATTGGTCAGGCACAATCTGGGATGACTATAAACACGGGCATGAACGAAAACGTGCGATAGGCTATTAAAACATGCATATTTACTTGGTATACAATTTATATTTAATATTCGAATCATAAGCGTTATGATTGATAACCGCAATTCGAGTTTATAGGCACTACCAAGCAAGCTACTATTAAAATATTTTTTTTATATTGTATATATTTATTGTGGCTATCAGATAGAGCTATACAACGATGCGAATGTTTTATGAAAATGTCATTTAACCTGCTATCAAGGTTGCATAATCCATGAAACGCATTTTTCAATCGCTTTTTTCTCATAGCACATTCGGGCATGCAGTCCTATTGCAAATTAACTAGGTTGTTAATTTAGAATTTCGCGCTCTACTTCTACATTGAAATTCTCCCTTGAGGGTTAAAGAAAAAGGTTTTTTGCTGCACTTGGGTTTGATGTTTCTTTGTTGAAATAAATTTGGTCAGTGGGTGCAAGTAATGGTTTTCTTTTCGCACGCATAAAATGCATTTCAAAGTACTACATTAATTGTTGAAATTGTCCATTAATTTTGCAATCTGTCAATAAAATAATTAGAAATAAATGTATATGGCATTGTTCGAGTGAAATGTACGGAGAACATTTAATTATTTTTTAGACACTATCATTTTTAAGCACATTTATAGGAAATAAAGCAACATTTGTGAATACTCGAACTTGTTCATAAGTACTAGTGCTCGTTTGGGATAAATCTTTGGTTTTGCAACTTGTGAGCATTCTCAATGGTGAAATTAGTGGGCGTAAACATTTATGTATGTGCACTATATTCAACTGCAGATATGCAAGCATATGTAGGGTGATGCAAGTTATTTATATTTAATGCCTCCAAGTGAAGGAGGGTCCAAGCAAAAACCAATTACAAAAGAAAAAATGTAAGCTGTGTAATACTTTGTAGGCATACAACCAGATAATAATCTCTAAAAAAAAGTAAATAAAGTGCAGAATTTACTAGTATAAAGAATACAAGCTAAACATGTGATCCAGTGATCCAGTTTTAAGCGATTTCCTTGCAGGCGTACACGGTTTTCCTCCACTAAAATGTATATGTCGTTATAAAAGCTTCCTAGTAATTTTTACAAATGTACTTTGTATACACTTTGATATGATGAGAGACTTTTTTGCTATTCCCTTTGCGAAAAATGCCACTTAACGACGTATTTTAAAAATACTTAAACTTGTATTACTTGTTTTCGTAAAAGGTTAAACGGTACACATGACACATGAAGAATACATAGAATGCGGTTAATCTTAAGATTTTGCACTTTGTTTCCGTCAGAAGTTTCGTCTTGGTATTACATTGACAATGTATACATATATTTTGAAGAGGTTGTTGAATTCTAATCTGCGAATCACTGAAACGCATAAATTTACCATACAATTGTGGTGGGTACATGCAGTGGTAGTCTAGTTTATTGAAATTGTCGCTGTTTTTATGTTTAAGGCGGCTGCAGTTCACGATTTCCTGCTTTTGGAACTCGTGGGAAAACCTATCATTTTTTTCTAAATCTACTAATTAATATTTCGTAACCATTTTGCTTTCGCGTTTCAGGAGGTGACAAATTGCCAAATGAACAAGTTTTCAATTAAAAATAAATCAATTTACGAAAGCGGTGCTACTCATTAAAATTGTTTCCTGAATTCAATGTGTTTTATATAGCTTATTGATGCCAGCAAGTGGCAATTATCATTTTGCAATAAAGGGGCTTATTAACAAGATTGTTGTATATACAAGTAGTTTCATAATATCAATTGAGAATTTAAGAACGACAAACAAAAAGTGCAGTTTCAATATTTATAACTCCTATAACATAAAACCCAATTTAGCTTCAAAAGGTTTAACTCGATACTGGATTAGATAAATTTTAGTGGAGTTGGTTGTTGGCATTTCATCTGATTTCATTTCATGCTCTGCTGCACATTTCTATAATAAAAATGCGAAATTAACTTTGATGAATTGCTTTGTTAGACTTGTATAATAGAAAAGTAAGCACTCCTTTTAGAAAAACTAGTAAATCTGCCCGAAATAAAGGCGTTAATCTGTGTGTCAGCAACGTTAAACATAACATACCGTCGTATATACACGTGTAAGTCGTATTTTTAAAGTGATAAATTGTTTGGGCTGGGTTTCATCCTGCCAGCTAGGATAGATTCTTCACAAGTATAGTTGCGTGGGCGATTTCATTACTTTCGAAGACGGAATTGAATGTGTAACACATATTATTACGCAGGAAATGAATTGAAATGAAATCTGCAATTGATCATTGACACAATTTACATTTGTTGGTAGTTCTGGTTTAGCATCTCATTAGAAAGTATCTCAGACTTTCGCTGTTTTTCATGAGCAATAACAAGTCAATATCCTGACATATATAATCTACAACGACAGTGTACAATTCAAATATATGGGGCACATCCCATTTGCAAAATTAAATGCAAGTTTGTTAATATGCTAAAGAATTTCTGAGTATAAGGATCAAATGTGGTAGTCTTGGAAAAATAATACGAATTTATTGGTTAATACAGGTGCAAAAATTAGTTTAATTCACTGGATCAGAAATACATTATCGGATTCTAGGGCATTTGAGAATTTTAGAAGCAATAGAACACAAGTCTCCACAGCAGCATTGAAAAAATCGAATCTTCTCTGTTAATCGCTCTTATATTTGTTATATCACGTTACGTGTTTTATATTATATCTCCCTAATATTAAGATTGTAGGCAATTGCGAAGTTATGTTTTCAATTATTTTCTAATAGCAATTTTATTTCTTGATGTGTGAATGTGGAGATAAGCTACTTATGGTAATGTCAAACTGGTTCAGTTGCGTTGGTTTACGTGAGAAAATACTGAACAGAAAATCTGTCTGCTTCGTTTCTCTTTGTAAATGTGGTCATTTATTGTTGGGTGTGGTGGCCGGGGGAAAATATGGAAATCGTTGAATGCGGCATCTAATAAGGCATGTCAATAAAAATCCGCAATTTGCAAAAATAGGTACTTTTAATAAAAATAATGCAACAATTAGTATACATATACAAGCGTGGAAAATGTCTAGAGAAATTATATTGGGATAAATACAACGACTTCATAAAATTCTGAAATGTGAATTTAGTCTTCGATTGACAATAAAATAACCAAACTGTTTTGATGTGCATTTGAAATCTGTATGTTTAGTCGAACTTCCTGTATGCATCGTTGAGGTTATCCATCTTGATCTGTTGTTTTAATTCATAAGAGGAAGAAGTGGAAATCTTGAGCGAAGTCAGTGTTGCATGGCATCAGTCATTTGGCTACCTGTCAAAATAAATTAGAGGAAATACGCGTTGTAGCTTTTTAGAATATGTAGGTCAGAAATGCAAATATTAGTTCTTGGTTTGCAATTACATACAGTATTTCATTAAATTTAATACACAGCAAATTTAAAAGCGGATGTTTTCCTCGATAGCGATGAAACATTTTCAGACAAATGATTTCACAATTGCACTTGTATGCACATGCAGAGAAAATCTGTACTGATATAATTTATTTACTTGCCCGTCAACCCTGGACGGAGCGTCCGTAGTTGCCGCCATAATAGGGTTGGTTGCCATAGTAACCGCTTCCGTAATAAGATGGGCGGTTGCCGTAGTAACCGTTTGCTTGGCCATAATAGCCATTTCCATATCCAGCTCTATTATAATATGGAGTGTTGTAGGCTCCGTTGTAGTATCCTTGGTTGTAATAAGGACGATAGCCGCGATAATCTTGACCACGGTATTGGGCATTGTAACGCAATGTGGAATCCGCTTCCGGTTCTGGATCGGCCCCAGCGCTAACAACAGCAAACGCCACCACAAACAGGAATGCGATCTGCAAAATAATACTTCAAATCGTATTTCTCGCCAGTCATTGCATAGTTTCTATACCTACTAAAGATTTCTATATTGTTCGATCTATTTAACTCGGAACACAAGCTCTATAAACCCTACAATGCAGGTAAAATAGTTTTGCATCCAAAATGAGTTATGTTCTGCAAATATTCTGTATGTCGTTGGAAAATATAGAAATTCTGCAAGATTTATTCTTGTGTGGCCCTATCTGTACTCTTAATTCCACCCCAATTCAATACCTACTGCTGCTTGAATCAATAATGTGTTTAAAAACTGGCAGACTGCCAATGCGCGCATAAGAATACATATTTGGAACATTGAGATTGAGGGATCATCCATAAAATACATTCGCTTTAAGGGGGAGGGATCTTTGGTGATTGTGACAAGTGCACGATAAAATGGGGGGGGGGGGAAGGGTATAATTCCATAATGTGTACGTTCATCAATTTTTCCCGTCATTACCGTGCAAATCCGAATATTTGCAATGTTTGGACAAACTTTCCTTTTTACACATACATTGAAACTTTAGCCATTAGAAAATTCAATTTTCTTACGTACAGTATCATAATCATTTAATTTCTTAGGTTAAATTGTGAATTGCGTTGCAATTGCAACGATTGTATACAGTTAACATTCTTGTTGGTAACTTTCATTTACAATATACTTAAAAAAATTGCCACTAAATGCAATGGTTAAGAAAAATAGAATTAGAATGACATTATATTGCAATATGGAAATTTGCGAAGATAAATTCCGTGATCAAAACTGAGATAGCACGAACAATTTAGAAATGTACGGAAAGTCAAATGTTCTTCATAATATGTACGTCTGCGATCACTTAATCAGGAAAAATTAATGAGCTCTTTCAGAAATAACATTTTTAAATGTTAAAGACTATTCTTTGTATATTGTATATCTTCTATTAGTTAATAAAAAAGTAACAAAACTTTCATATACTGTACCATAAGCTTGATGTTCATCTTCAGTGTCTGATCCTTCTCAGCTTTAAGCCTGCAGATACTTTAGGTAGTTTCTTCTCGATGAGAATAGGAAGCAATGAATAAGATTGAATTTGCCATCTTCCTATTTATATACGCTTCTCTTAAGATGTTTCGTAATTTTCAACCAATAGCGAACATTTTAAAGTTTTTTTTTGCATGCATGAAGGTGTAATTTAGCCTGAATTGACCTCAAATCTCATACTGCGCTCCGCGTAAAACTTCAAGGCCCTATACATCGATTAAAATAACAACAAAAGGCAGTAAATTACGGGAAACTGCTGCATATATCAACTGATATGCACGACAGACGTATACTATACCTATATTGCTACATTGCGAAATAGGAACATTGGCAAACCTGGCAAGTTTATTCCTGTATGATATCATCCTCGTGGGATTATGAAAAAACAAACCACGAAGTTGTTTATTGATGCTTTTCTTAAAGTAAAGTTCAGCCTAGTTCAGTAAAGAACAATCTGTGTTGACCGTTCCATTTGAAAGATTTCTGTTAGGGCCCTTCATTTTAAGCCATGGTGGTTCCAGTGTTAATGTTGCCCAAGATAATTGAAAGTCTGTATTTTGACCTATAGCATTTAGAGTTTTAGACCAATAGTAGATTCGTCGCACCTGTCTCAAAGTGCACAATTAGGTATATTAATAAAAAAATTCTCTTCAACATTCAAATTGCAACTTTGGATCTAAATGCTATAAAAGTTAGAATTTAAATAACACTGCCTTTTGCATTGACGGTTCCATAATATTATGTTTTAATGAACGGAAATCTAAGCATTATATGATTAGTAACGGTGTATGCGAAAGGCTCGGTATGAACTATCAAAATGTAATTGCAACTTTTGTTATCTTGGCTGCATGATGCTGTCATTATTTTATACTCTATGTGTGTCAAGATGTGATTCGGAACAGTGGAAACAAATGACAATTGTGCTAGGGGAATTGGCGTAGTGAAATCAAAGTGCTCTCTCTTTCAATAATTAAAATGACTATAAAAATTCCTGCAAAGGCTGTTACGTCTCTTGATATATAAAGACAACAGTGTTTATTTGTTGCCAGTGATAGAGCAAAGTGTCTAGCTTCTGTGTTACCTTTTGCATTTCGATCCAGACAATTGAAAGAGTGAGGTATGGCTGCAAAGGCAATGATGGTAGGTAGACTTGGTTACGTATCTAGCAATGGTATATACTACATTATAATGTTTAGGATGCACGTGAATAACTAGCTGTACTATAATACTGTTCAGTGCAGATTAGCATTTCAAATATCTATAGGTCTTTGCAAAAAAGTGTTCATTGTTTAATACAGCTACATTGCCATTGCAGCTAGTTATTGCATGCATAAATTAATTGCACTGATCAAAATCAGTATACAGTATATTAGGTTCGTGTTTATAAGCCCAATGTAAATGGAAAAATGCATTTTCGATTATTATTATTACTGTTGGAAATCGATGACTGTAATACATCATTTCAAAACTGGCATATATGAGGAATGTGTCCTTCAGGCTTATTTATCACCCACCGCGCAAGCGATTTTAGAGATGACCGTGACGATCTGCGAGATCAACACTATACATATAATCGATATGCACTCATGCTGTGGGTCATGGAGATCTTGCAAGTACATATTTGAAATCGACATTGAAACTTGTGAGAATCACGAAAAGTCATTTATCTCGAAGGAAAACTATTCCAGCATTTAACCCCTTAAAACACGATTCCAAATTTGCAATTATTGATTAATATGGTGTTGTATATTACTTCAGAAATCTGAGTTTTTCAAGGACATTAAACTGATACATGCATACTAAATATTTGAGATTGAATCGATAATTTCTATGATGAAATAACTTTGGTAGAAAACATGAACATACTTTACATCCTGTGTATTTCATCAAGGTCCAATATTTTGTGGGTCTTAAATCTTCATTGATGTTATAATTACATATTCTGCACTATATAATGAATCGCTGCATTTCCATTAAAAATAATATGCTGCAGATGTTCAAAAGTGCAAGCATCGCGCATGACATGATAATAAAAACTGCGTTCTAATTGGCCATAAGTTTAAATGTAGGTTATAATCTGCTGTATACAAATTTATAGTTCCTTTATGAGATAACTAATTCAGAAGAAATTAATAACATGAGTTAATCAAAAGTATTTAAAACATTAAGCACATGTTTATACTTCTTTTGTATTGAGAACCATGCCAGGTGGATATAATTTTATTTCCAAAGTTGTAATGTCACATCGAATAAAAAACCATTTATTATTTTATGTTGCACTGTGACATACGTGTTCCTAATATTAAATAATGTTAAGAATGTTGCCATGTTGCAAGCATTGGTGTGAATATTAAACTGCTTCTATATCAGTGCATCGAGAAGTTTTTAACTGTATATAGTGTATCTTTTTTTACTGCAGATTGTACAAAATAATTTTTATGGGGTGTGAAGTTTAGCATTTGCATGACTGCAAAATGATTGCTTTACAGATTATGGTTTTGTTGGTTGTTGCTTCAATGACTGAGGTGGCATTTGGGAAATCTGGCTACTTGGATTCACCTTACGTCTATTTTTCGAATTATTACGGAGGATATGGCTACAATTACCCATTGTATGGATACAGACCATATTTCGGAGCAAGTTATGGAGTGCCTTATTATTACGGATGAATTGTGAATGTGTAATGTAAATTCTTATTCTATCATGGCCATTTGTGTCGCATTCTTGTTAAATTAGTGTATATTTCAGCAGAACTTCAATCATCCGAAGGCGACAACCAAATGTTGCAGCTCTAAACGAACATTGTAACGGAATTTGAAGCATTTGAAACTAGTTGTTTTATATTATCACTAGATGACCTTCTCGTAAATTCTTTTTGTATTACAATTTTACTGTAGAATAGCAAGCAACATTGCACACTATTACATGATCTAAGTTAGTGTACAGCTTATCATATGTATGCCACTTGCTTCGCTGTGATTTGGGGATTATAGAGTTCATTAAAAATTACACTATTGCATGGATCAAGTTTGTCTGTATATCAGCATGTTAACCCCGAATATCTAAAATATAAATATATTATGTGATTAAAGGAATGAGAAACCTTTCATGTTCAACTCCCCGGAATGGAAAAAAAACCCTGAAAACAATAGTGAATGTTAAAGTATAGCTCCCAGAGAACTTTTATTCAGTTAAACAGTTAACCCCAATCTGTCATGGTCTGTATTAGCAAGTTGTCTATACATAGTTTTGTAAGCTGCAGTGGTACGTGAGTAGGCTACACGTTTAAAAATGAAATCAAGTTCAGGTGTAAATATATTCTTTATATAGGGCTTTTACAAGTAAAAAGGTAATCAAGTCAAAATTGAGCGGAGTGATTGTTTATAACTGGTACTCAAGGGTTTTCATACATCAATACGGTAGTTGCGTTATAGAAAATGTGTTCTATACTATTACATTCAAGAAAAATTCCTCAAAGAAATGACCTGAAATATCTTGAATAAGTCTGACCTTAATTGTAAATCCCGTGAAAGTTTTCCAACGTTCATGGGTAGAACACTTCAATCTACATCACATTTTGTCACCACTTTAAGGGGCCATCTATAAACGACGTCTACAAATGGGATGAAATCGGCATGTTACCTGGGCACTTCATAATGCAATAATTTCCAATTCTCTTTAGTATAATTGAATTCAAATTATCAAACCGTATGCAAGTGTAGGAATACTAATGTGCTGCTGCAATAATGTTTTTCAACCGCAATTACAGTAAAACTTGTAATTGAACGCCACCTCTAACAGAGCGCCACCCAGGCGGAGGTGTTGAAAAATAGAGCGCCACCCTCTAATTGAGCGCGACCTCTTTTATCGCTCTCACTTCACGTAAAAACACGATGTTCCAAAATATACGCAAAAAAGAATCATTTAAAGTTATTAGTTATTATTTATTACTATGTAAATTATATTAGTAAAATACAGGAGTGGGTGATTTTCAGTAAACATTTTAACTAACGTTAATTCCACATTAATGAGCAATAAGCGGCCACGCTTTTTTGAAAACATTTTTGGTACTGAACAAAAAAATTCTCTTTTTGATGCATTTTTAAACGAAAGGCTGTTTTTTATGATTTTATTATTTTTACGGTGTTTTTCTGAGCTTTACGTGTATGTGCGACTTCAGTACTTGGCATTGGTAACAGATGGCGCACATTCTTCAAGACTTGTCGGACAGAAAATCAAATGGTACTGTCTGTCAGTCAATGTTGTATTTTTTTTATCAGCCACTGCATTTTTTCCTAAGGCTGGAAAGTAAACTGAAAAAATTAGCATTGTATATTACGCCTACATGTCAGAGGAGACATTTTTTCATTATAAACAACCAATCGGTTAAAAATATTTATGCCATTTTAATGATTAAAAATTCACTAAAAATCCAATACAAATGTAAAACAGCAGGTCTATTTATCTAATGGAATCCAAATGGAATTTTTCTTTAAAAAGATTTTACATGTAGTCCTATTTTGATATCGTACAGCAGATAATGTTAAGAACCTTACTGTCGTTATCAGATACTGCACATTTAATGATAAAAACATACAGACACAAAAGTTAACAAATTCCGCAACTTCTCATATACATATTGAAGTGTCATGTCTTTTGTATGCTTGGATATGATTTTTTCTTCTTGGGGGGAAAATGCAATTTCGTGCAGACATAAGGCTTCTACTTAAAAGACACTATTCGGACATTCCTATACATGGAAATTATCTAAAGTATATGCTTTGGCAATGTATTTGTGCTCCAACTTGTACGTACGCAACCGCATATTGCCTACTACTCTAGTCCTTGATGCATTCCTAAAAACTGGTGGGCGACTAATAATATGTAGTAGCCCTATATATGGCTTCTATGCCACTGCTGATAATTGCATTTGGGTGTAGTTTGCATTCAAACTTGGTTATAATAGTTTCAAAGCAGCCGACATATTTGCATATGTTTCAAATCACATTTGTTCAAACCAAGCTTGCATTATAGAAAGGAAAGGATCCCATAATTTTATGGTATTCACCCAGTAATTAGACTTTGGACAAGATTAGACTGTTCACTTTGGTTTATAAAATCGAAATACTATTGTGATAGTAAATTATCACTGATAATCGCCAGTTACTGCCATTCAAAAAATCAAATGATGCATTTTAAATTGATGTTGTCACGTTGTCTCCTGTTGATTTCAATCCCTCGCCCTCCCGCTTCACTTGAACAGTTCCTCCCACAATAAATTTTGCTCTTATATTTACGTATCCGGTAATATAACTAGGGCATTAATCATTCATTATGCGTTCCTAATAAAGATGTTGGGAGCATGAATTGTGGATGTCACATTTTATGTAGGTCCTACTTAAAAACCTAAGCGTTTGGGGACATGGGTTTATAGGAACTTTGTCTTGTTTTCATGCAGGGAATATACCCTGTCAGTTTGTCCCTGTAATTCTGCAACACCCTGTATATGGAGTTGAAAATGTATAATGAACTTTGTAATTCAAATGTTCCGTTACCTACAAACTCGGGTTCAATGACATGCACGGGCATAAATTAGAGCTAGTTGTGCTGGTCATATATTTTCGGATAACGTGAAATCCAAATATTATATTAAATTATGAGCTATATGAATTTATAATTGCGAGTAGATTTGACAAAAGTGAGATTCACATTCACTAATTCCGATTTATTTAGTTGTTCCTGTATATTAGATCTGGTAATTTGAAGTTTCTTTCTTTCGCCTGAGTGATTCTCAAAAACAGGAAGCCTACGTTTGTTGTCGTATGCACCTAACTCCAAAGGAAATTTCACTACCAAATTTATTATTGCTCTTTGGTCAACTTCTTTCAGCGTATACGGTGATATTTCAAATGCTGTACAAAATTTATCTAAAATTATTAGTTTTTAGCTTAATAGGAACCACAGAAACTCCACCCAATAAATTGTTGTTGGAAAAACGAAGTCGACCTTAAACGGTTAATTTTTTTAATTTTAGGGTCAACAGCTATAGGCGTCACGTTCCTGGTGCGACGACGTCCGTTCGCATTCTTTATAATCTCAAAGCAAACCGCTTCACAAACATGTCCAATGTTTTCCTATAAAAGATGAGTAATTGTTGCCAGATTAAGGATATGGATGTGTATCACATGCATGTAGACCTGCATAGTAAGGCTGGCCAGTTTTTATTTCTACGATTTTAAATTAATGCTGCAGGAATTTCAATGGAAAGCCTGCTTGATTTTGCAGTAAACATCCGTTTTGACATAGCTCTTTCCAAAACATTCTGGAAGCAATTGTCGGTATTTGTGATAACAACAAAAATAAACATCGCCTGCTTAAAGGTACAATAGCAGTCAAAGTAGTCAGCTGACTTTTGTGCTGATAGATATACTGACAAAGTTGACATATAGTAATTTTGAATGCATACTTTCCCTCAACTTTCTTGTCAAAATGCCCGCACAATATTACATGACACAATATGTTCACAACTGTGTGAAGCAGTATTTGGAGGGGCTCCATGCAGAAACGTCTCAAACAAAAAATAAACCGAAATGCGGTGAGTGGGTGACAGAGCGTTCAAAGTGAAGTGGTCAGTATTTGCAGGATCAATTTTAATTTTTGCAAAATTAAGATAATTTTACTTGAAGTGTTTATGTATAAGGCATCACAAATGCTGAAAGTACCTCTCGTATTAATCCACAAGTGGTAAAATGGCAATTTGTTTAATTGTTGGAAGAAATTAAACGTACTCAATTTAAAATATGTGAGTTCTGCAACTGACCACTTATATAATCTATCAATTTCATTATTTTCTTGAAAACGAATCGCAAAATAATTTTATTGTTGGGTTTTGTGCTAAACATTATACATATAGCTTTAAATTGTTTGCAAACTTTCCATTCTCAATAAACAATTTTGTCATTATTATCACTGTGTTGACGTTTAACAAGCCAATTTGTGAAATTTCTCTGACTACTACTTACTTTTAACTGCTAAGTGTACATACCATATATATTTTTGTCATGCATCTACTTTTTTAAGTTTCATATGTTAAATACTAAAAATTGATGCATTCTGAAATGAAAAACGTGCAACAGCTAATTAAGGGACATCAAGAAATTTTCCCATTCAAATACCAGAAGGTATTTGCAATTACTTTTTGTCGGAAATTGTGGAATGTATGCATTCTAGTTTCTTTTAAAAAAAACTGAACTGCTAATTACTATGCATTGACACAGTGACGTCAGAAACGATATCTGTATGTTTTAATGGCGTGACTACCCTTCACAATTTTTTTATCCTTTAATATTTAGTGCGAACTCTAGCAAAACCGTGAAGGGGAATAGTTTTTCAAGGTTAAGTATTCTGTCAACATACCACAATACTCTGTATTAAGAGTGGCTGCATATATACTGTATATTGTAGTAGCACTTGGAATACAATACGTATCTATTTCTAATTATGTCATGATAAGGGAAGAACAGTGCAGCCTTGTATCGTAATCTTCAATGCATGAATATTGCAGATTGCAGACTATTTGTATGTCATTATTGCATTGTATGATTATATGATATATCATTTATTATTTTTGTATTTTTCCATTCATCCTTATATTTTATCATGACCAATCAAAAACGGGAATCTTTTTACCAATATGTACTAACTATGTCATCTGTAGAAGGTCCCCTTTAGTCAGCATATCAATGTGTTCCAGAAAAACAAGAGTCACTTAAAATACAGTTATATGCTCAAAAAATACAGTTTCAACGTAGAATTTATATTCAAGTTTTTAGTCAACATTTAAACAAATATGTAGTTCTCCTTGACAGATGATATCCAAACTTTGCGTGTTTGTAAAAATGTAACGGAGCCGAATGTGAAAATGTGTAATTTAATTATAATTATGTATACATACACAATATACTATAGTCACTCGCCTTGAATTCTACAACTCCCCCACAAAAATACAGTTCAAATGCGATCTAGTTGGTAATAATTCAAGTAGACACTGGGTGAAATTGAAGCAAATTTTTGCCAAGGTGTGTCTGCTTTAAAAAAAAAGCAATCGTAGGCTTGCTATATACCAACCAACCACGTTGAAAATGCATTTGTAGTTCCCTGAGTTGTGAGAGAAAAGAGCTGACGTGACAGCTATGCTAACGGAAAGCCATTCAAGGACGTGCCTATGGATTCTCTGAAATATCTTTTAAAAAGAACGGGAAATATACCGCTGCTTGCTCTTGTTACAAATAATTTTTTCTAACCTTGATGACCTACCTTATATGCTTCGGGGAAATTTTCTAACATTTATACAACGTACATGTGGTCTTCATCAATTGCAGCCTGAACAACTGTATAATTCGTGACATGATGCTTGTTATTAGGCTAAATGAAATGTGCTTTAACCATCGTATAATGAAATACGAATTGTTCTAGAATTATAGAAAACAGTAGACGGTTTCACTTTGCCCATTTGATAATAACATTCCCGGTGAAATTAGGCTATAATAATACATATACTGTACATATTTATAACCTGTCTTTGCTGGCAGCTAGGAAAGTCTTTGAGGGACAAAAATTCAAACTACCAGCTTTTAACATTCATTTAATTCGCTGTGCATGCATGCTATCTTTCTATTTCACACTAGAGATAAAATTTTTATAATTGGAACTGGTTTGAAAGGTTTACATGTTCTGAAATTCCCTTTACCGCATACTTCATCTGCTCTCGCGATCCTTCCAACCTCCATTTGCGGATGTGGAAGCATATTGAATTTTGTGAACTTATAGTACATGTCATGCTTTCACAGAAAAATTGAATTCAAAATATAGTACATATATTTCAAAAAGGGACCTTCTGTATAAAATTTCTACACGTGAGGTTATTACTGTATTTGTTTATACGTAACAGTATTGTGTTATTAAAATTCTCATCACCTTGCCATGTACAGTCCATAACTTTTGTTCAATACAATTGTACGCAAAGTTGCCAGTGCTCGCAAAATTGAGGAAGTTAAAAGGAATCCAACACTTATGTATGAGTATTTACTAATGAATTCGAATAAAATGTATGCTAGCCCGGAAGCAGGAATAACACGATCCTATGTATTTGCTTACTTTGTATTTGCATATATACCAAGTTGAATGCTTGCAATTGATACTATCATGTTGTTGACCTTATTTTGAAAATGCTAAACGATAATGAGGTATTTCTGCAAACTTGTCATGTTTTGCATCATGGCTTTCACAAGCATTTTCAGTTACGCTATTTTGAAAGTTTGCTATTTTAGTGATGTAAGCTAGTATATATAAATTCATATTTCATGTCACTGAGAGAGTCGACTGTAGCAAAAGTGGACAGAAATATTAAATTCTGCTTAAAGACTTTCCCATTAATCTCTTGTGCATGACAAATTAACTTCTACGCCAAACTACATTTAGAAATTGGTGCTGCGCGTTATGATACATATACAAACTTGCTGTATTTGTTTCAAAACTGAAAGTAGTATTTAGTACAGTGAACTGCCTGTACCTACAAAAGATAAAGCATTATCTGACATTCCCTTGTGTTGCTTTTAGAATGTTTCAAATGGCACGACATCAGATTTTTCTGTATGCCTTTATATAGTATGTATACTATAGATTAGGTAGGCTACTTCATTTCAGTGTTAGAAAAAAGTACTACATCCACCGGTTTTTACTTGCTCGATTTCTTGAAAGTTCAATATAAGTATAAAGAGCAACATTAATTACCTTACGACCTTGCTCACATTGAATGAAGGATAATTGTAATTATTGAAAGCGAAAAACAATTACAACGGTATTTATGGCTTCTGAGACAACAATGCGAGCTTGAATCCGCATCTGCGACAAAATTCGCTCAACTGCTATCCTTGAAAAAAAGATTAAACATTAATATCCATGCTGATAGTAAAAGGTCGAAACCTAAACAAACTAGACCGATACTCAAAAATTTCAACGTGTATGACTTCAAGGTTGGGAAACTTCAATCGTGAATCGACTGTTACAATTCTTGACAGTCAAGGATAATGAATTCATGCGGTGAATGACGTGCCATAGGTATAGTGTGAGGAATTGGTGGCAAAAAGAATTGAAAATGGCGTTTCACATTTTAATTTTAAGGGAGCTCAGTCGATAAAAAACGTATAACATTCCTTTTAATACGCCAGGCGGATAACGGATTGCAGCTTCGATTAGTGAGAAAACTATATTATCAACAAAGACTTGCCGTGTGCACCTTGAGGGCAAATTGAAAGGTATAAAATGGTGGTTGATAGTTGTTTTACCTCGAGCCAAATGTTATCCTTGAAGCATGTTAAGGTCTAATTAGGGCTGTGGAAGTGCAAATTGAATAGAAGTGAATGGAATTTCGTATTGTCATTGAGATAAAACATTGAAATGTGCAAAATAAGCTCGGCAATGAATTCTCAGAATCAGGAAACAACATTGAGCAAGTGTAGCGGAAAATTCGTTATCTCTTGTGCATTTTGATTATATGTATTGAGCTAGTATGACAATGTACGTCTCAATTCAAAATTTGTATCAACGCATTGTGACATTAGCATAAATAAGCTAATGGTTTCTCTACACGAGATATGCATGAAAAATACAGAAATGACAATAATTGGCTCCGTTAATTCTCAAGGATACATTATTAAGTCACGAGCACCGTTTATCTCAAACTATAGGGTTTGCTCTGCTGCTGTGCAAGTCAATTTGCAGATTTAAAAACTTAGTTGATGGTCATTGTCTCCGCCCACATTTTGAGATAATGTTAATTGTATTTCATTGACGATTTAATGAGTAGGCCTACTTATGCGACTGCTATTTGTTTTAAAGTAGGTATAACTTTTGATGCTATCTTGTTCATATTCTATTGTTCTCAATTTTGGCAAGTTTCAGTTTTAAATTTTTTAGGTAACACAAATTAAAATTGCGAGTCTGCAAGAAACGACAATGATCTGTTAAAAATTAACACCCGCTGTTAAAAATATATTGTTTTCCTTGAAAATATTTTGTATTTGGGTTTCAGTGAAATTTCAAAAATTGGTTACATCCGCTAAGATTGTTTTTACAAACTTACTTTAATATTTTTATTTCTAATTGGTGTTTTTATTAGAGATTCGTATTCACGCAACTAACTCAGGATCAATACATGCAAAATCCCACCTGAGACAGCTGTAGGAAAGCTTTTAAGCTGATGTTATAGCTTAGTCTTAACGATAAAAATCGTGACATGTTGCAATTGTAAGAAAAAAACAATTATAATTTTATAGAATAAATCTTGTTATAAAGGGAGTTGCTGATGACGAATGCATGGCAATAGCTGAATGGAGTTTAAAATTCCATGTATGAAATGTTAAGATTTTTCTGACTTTCTTTTTTGCAGTCTGCATTCAGGTAAATCATTTTTTATTGTAGTACTACAAATTCTGTTTATGTCCAAACTTAACTTGCACCTCCGCATGACCAGCAAACTAAAATTCTTAAAAAAAAGATGAAATATGACTTTAGCGAAATGATTTACTAACTGTACTAACTATCAAGGTTGAACAAGGACAGGCGAGACAATTGAGTGTAAATGAATGACTGCGAATGACTATTAAAAGTGAACTGACAGTGTTTTCTAATGCAGCCTGAAATTTACACTGAAGAACAATCACCAAATCATAATTAAACTACAACATGTTATCGTAATATATGTTTTGTTAACGTCATTTAGCTGCAGAAATTTAACTGCGTCGTGCCAAACAAATCTCGTAGAGGTTCTGTAAATGTGCGAATTAATATTTTGAAGTTTCTGCTGAACTAAAAATATATCCAGTTGCATCTTGACAACAGTTTCCCTGTCACATTCAGTTAGCTTATTGTCTGCATTGCTTGGTTAGGATGTTCCGCAAATGAAAATTACAACACTATTTATATATGAAAGTCTCCTCAACAAATTTAAATTGCCCCAGAAATGAAAACTGTCCAACAACTGAAATTACGTGAAGCTTTGCAACTATATGTGCAAGTATGTACCCTGTTTGCAGCAGATCGATCGCAATATAAAAAGATAAAAGATATGTGAAACATTGTGAATGATATTAGTTCTGTATTAGGCATAACAATGACTGGCATGAGTGTAGATGGTAGTGATTCTGTATTATTAAATATTCCAAATTGGCCTCTCCATATCATGACTTATCTTAAATGCTTTAAATCACCTTCAGAAGAAACGATAAGAGACGATATTTGTTGACCACAATGTAGTTTCCACTTTTGAAGGCTTTAAAATTGAATTTGAAGCAAACAAAAGCTATATAGCATCGCGAGATAATTGGGTATCATACGCAAATGTTTACACTGTCCTTGTCATCATGCAAAAGGCGACCTCTGGCTCGTCAAAATGCCGACAAATGCTTCAATATCCCGTGTAAATTGCCATGTTTATGTTGTATGATATGACAAATCTCTTTGTGTTGACCCAGTTGTCAGAGGAGACCATGTTTTGGCAAGGCAGAGGCGTCCATCGTGTCTCCTCCACCCAAAATATATTCTGGAGCTAAATTTGCGTATACATTCCGTAACTTGACGTTACTTGCACTTTTGTATCCATTGTTTTGTAGGCCGTAACTTTATTAATGCCTGACAAAATTTGCATAAACTTGTAGGCAATAACATGCGCGAATTACAGGAAACGGTG
>WWPM01024750.1:6883-27064 GCA_023279145.1 Glomeris maerens | reverse complement strand
GTTTATTTCGCTACGATCGCCGGAAGGAAATAGCTAAATACCTATTACGAATCGGACGTTTCGGTGCTTCGCGCAGACGGTGGGGATGAGAGACGCGAGCAAGTCGGTGCCTTTCCTGTGCACGAGTCTGCTGATCACCACGACCGTAACTGAAACGTCACATATACCGACAAACCCGAGGTAAGGGCACCCGTTCCGCAAAAGGGGGCTAGTTCACATGCACGCGTCAGTTCCGTGCAGCAGGGCTGCGCTTACCCAACCCGCTTCGTAATGCAGCAACGCAAACCGGTTCACATGTGAACTAGCCTTTACGCATAACAACGTCACCACGGGCCTTTCGACGGGTCGCGTTCGCTAGCCGACGGCGTGAAGACGGTCGAGTCCACCGCGTTCGGGATCACGGACACGGTTTCCTTGAAAGAAATAAAAGAGGAACCCAGGGGAAGGGGGGGAAGATGAGGATCTCGCTCCGCGACCGGAATCGACAATTTCGAATCGAGTACCCTGGCAACGTTGGTTCGCAGCACCGTGTTCTCCTTGCTGCGAATCGGAAGCTATTTAAGACCGCGAGATAAAAAGGACGGCGAGGAAGAGAAACCTGGTGTGCGATACGCAGATCACGTGGTTGCAGTTGGCCAAGGAGAGTTTGAGCAACTGGTTGGTGATGACCGCGCTGGAGTCCGCGAAGCCGAACAGGGAATGGTCCGTGAAGACGGTCTTGAGACCCATGAGGCTGGCGTGGGCCATCGCTTCCAGGGCAAGGGCCGAAAAGGCCTGGAATCGAACAATATATACGTTTACGATTTGGGTACGCAGGGGGGAAATAAAATGGGGACGGACCGAATGACCGTGCACGATGTCGATCCGTTCGCGGATCAGTACGTTGCGGACGAGCGGCAACGTGGCCACGAATGTCGGTAGGATGCATTGGTTGTAGAAAGGCAGGAAAGGAAGGTAGTAAACCTGGAAGAGGATCACATTTTCATAATGCATCTATCAACTTTATTCACAGAACAACTCCGGCAAATATCCAGGACACGTTTATTTGAAATGAAGCCCTTGGACACGGTTTTGGGCCTTTATATAATCACCCCCTCACCTTTAGACCGTTTGTCATGTAACGGATCCCGGTCCTTTTGCCATAGGCATGTGTAACCACTACCACCTTATGATTTCTCGCTATCAAACACTGGCCAAGCTGGAATATGTGGCTTTCCACTCCTCCAGTATTTGGGTAGAAGAAATCAGACACCAAACTGAAATAAAAAATTCGGCTTTCATGTTCGAAAAAAAAAACAATTTAAAATGTAGAAAAATGCTTACCAGATGTTGTAATTCTTCGTGCCAAACCCGTCTGCTGTTTCAACCCCCATTTTCGTGGTGGATAATAAAACTCGACCACAAACTCGTTCGGAAATTTATTAGAGCGCGGTTTCTCCCAATCAGCCAATCATGAGCGCGACGCACCGTGATTACGTCACTACGCGTTTCGGGTCAGTGACGACCGTACCGTGGTGACGTCACACCTGCGCTAGGTTTGTGGAATACTCCTACGGCGCTACTCTATGCTATTTTCCTTTCTGCGACGCTAGATGGCGATGCGCATCCCCGGCTTCGATACGGGTGGGGGGAGTGGCCACGACGGTTCTTCGCGTCTATTCGTTCCACCATATTTCCCCTCAACGCTCGATGATGACCACTGCTCTTCGCGAAAATCGTTCATTGCCTGCAACTCCCAGCTTTCATCGCGTGATGACGCAAGGAATGCTGGGCTTTTTCGAACGAGTTTCGCTGAACCGCTTCAGTGGCGCCATATGCCGGTTGTGACGTCATTACGTATCGCAATAAAGGAAAATGTAAATTCGCGTTGCGCCCCGCCCCGAGCCACGCCCATTAACTTTTCCCGGAATTTTGAACGGGAGTTCGTGCTATTCCCCCCCCCCCGCCTTTCTCCCAACGTCTCCAGGAATTAAGATAAAGACGTTTGAGGCACGAAAATCTTAAGAAACTGTAACCCAACATGTGCGAATACATACTTGTTGAGCCAAAAAGTAAACACAAGACGTCGCTTCCGAGAAACCTGTCGTAAAAGAAATGTAAATAATTAGAATGCGGAGACATTTTCAAAGAAAATTAAATAAATGAAGGCTTCGACTTTGCAAAACTTCAACACTCCAATAAACAACAGAGGAAACAATTCAATTTTGAAATAATACAATATCAATAAAGGGAGCAGGACAAAATGACCTCGCCGAAATGACGCCATGAAGCATTGACGATGGGACTAATCGAAGCTGGATTTTTGGACGTCTGGACATTTGAATGCCAGATCGCACAAACGAAATATTCAAGAGCAACAATTACTATTTATTTCATTTGAAAAAAATATGAAATACATTTTAAATATTCTGGTACATCACGGTTATTAAAATCACTTAAAGTGTAATTTCCCTTCGAAATTACAATGTCTCCTGATAATTCTCGACATTTAATTTTCTCCTTGCAAAAACTTAGCAATAACGGCAATGCCCGTGGCGTCAAAACGGAGGCGTCGAAATGTCCTCGGCGTCAACTGTTCACGTCGTCCACGCTTCACGGCGTCAAAACGTCCGTGGTGCCAATGCTTCCAATAGTCAAACTGTCGCGGACCCATCGATAAACACACTAAACGAAGAAATATGTTTGAGATTTGCTTTTGCCTTTTTGTTTCTGTTTTTCTCCCCCAAAAGAAAGCTTTGAAAGAAAATAATTGCGGAAATTGGAGTCCGTTGCGAGCGCCATTGTTGATCGAAGCCCCAGAAAAATAAGTGCGCAATTTTGGGCGCCGAAAAAAGCACGTAGGCCCTATAAGTGCCCTTGTATATCTAGTGTCAGACAACAATAACAAACCCCAGCTATTTTTAACGCACAATCCTAATTTCCTGGGCCAAAATAACATCGATCCGCATTTTATTTTTCCCAGAATCCTTTCCCTTTTTTCTTTTATGTTTGTCCTCCTCCTCCTCCTCCTCCTCCTCCTCTTCCTCCTTTTAAAAAGATGGTTCATTGACAAGACGATGGATGACGTGTCTTGTCTTGTCTTTTCTTAAAAGTCGGTGGTTGGTACCACAAGTCCTGCTTTTTCAAATTCAAGGCCGAATCTGAGCAAGGAAAGGAATTTAAAGGGGGGCTTTGTTCATCATCACAAAGACACAAAACTATTGCGTAATAACGAACCAAAGTTCACAAACCTTTCCTTTATCTCGTCCAAAATAAGGTCCTAATAAAACATGTTATTGGGAAGAAGAAGAAGGAGGAGGAGGAGAAGAAGAAGAAGAAAAAACAAAACAAGGCCGCATACAATTCAGAGTGCGTTGGAAAAATACGGTCAAAATGCAACAATCAATTGATGAAGGAAAATCACAACTCTGAACTGTTGATATTATGCAACATTGAAGAATAATTCCTTCTTCTTACAGAATTACAATAAGGAAGCAACCGCGTAATTAAAAGGTTTCTAATAATTACAGCTGGTCTGTAATATTACACTAAGTATGTAATTATAATTGAAAGCCAAACTTCATATTTTGGAGCAACAACATTTCCAGTTCGCAAAAATATGTATAAAAAAAGTGATAAATCAGCACTTTGGCATCGGAATTATGAATTATTACTCGCAGATATCTCCACCTGTCACTGTAATTACCAGTAGGAACGCAATTAGAAGTAGGGACGAGAGCCGGTAGGTGGCGCCGCAGACGCGCCTCGCGTTCAGGCCGAATGCGCTTCAATACTGAATTTCGGACTTTACACTGATAATATTATGGAAGGGGTTTGTTTTTTTACTTCTTTTTTGAGGATCGAGTGTTTGAACTTGACCCGTCATATACATATACAAACATACCATTTGAGGGTATATTTCTTATTTCTGTAAAAGACTAATAAGACAGACGACTTCCCGGCGCTTTGGACCGGTTCAAACCCGATCATCGATTCCCATCTTCGATTCAAGTTGTAAATCATCAATTTAAGACGATTAGTATACTCGACCGCTATCTTAGTTTATTGCAACAAATAAAGTGACAAAAAAAAAAACCTGTCCGGATTCCAAGACGCTGAGTTTTGACTTGGCTTTTAAGAGGCTCCAGAAATACTAAAGAAATTAGTCCAACAACTGCATATTTCGCTGGGTTTTTCTAAGAAATAAAAAAGGGAATTGAATTACATGTCAGTGCGAAATCATGGCTTAATTCTTAGTCCAATAATTAAGAATTAGGCCTAAGAAAATAATAAGATGTTGTAATTTCAGTAATTTTATTGTTTCTTTTAATAATAAAAAGTACAGAAAAAATACTATTGAAAAACCTATCATCTGAATAAGTTATTTGACATTTTATTCTGTGTAAAAAAATAATTTATGAGAATTTAAAAAAAAAACAAATAGATAATGACGCAATATCAAGGTATGCCTTGCAAGCAAAATTTTACAGACAACTCGAGATAAAACGGCAATTAACCCGTCCAGACTTATGTATGTTAATAAATATTGCAGCCTGATTTATGTCTTGTCCATGCAACTAGTAAATGCGGAAAATTTTAAGTGACGGGGGAAAAAAAAAACATTGGGGAAAAAATGGAGGCTAATAATAGCAACAATAAGCCTACATTCCCAGATAACGCAGAAATGCGATAAAAATGTCTAAAGTTAACATCCCTAATGATACGTAGCGTATTTACAGTTTGATTCAATTGTTTGTATTCCAGGAATTCCCTTTTAGTATCGGATAAAGGCGGGAAAAGAAGAACGGGGATGGTGCGCAACTTTCTTGCGAACAAAAATCGTAGGGAGCAATATTGCCATAACCAATACATGGAGAGTATTGCGCGAGATTCCGCGACTCGCAATGTCATGGCAAAAAAATAAATCTTAGTAGGAGTATATGTAAAGTCAAATAACGTTGGGAAAACGAGATCCAGCATCAATCAATGGTTTTCGCTTGCAATTCAAGTGTGTTTTTTTTGGGCAAATGAAGTAGGGGAAAGGGTAAGAAACGCGAAAATGACCGTTATTTTTTCGAATGCTGTGCGGCCATTTGTGTACAAAAACCTCGGCTGATGAAATCTTGTGAAATAACTTGCAAGAAACCACGTGACACGATGTATTGGGCAATTAACATGAAAACGAGTCACGAGATTTCTTATTTAAGCAATTTGCCCGGCTGCAGGGTCTTCCCTCTATAATTATTGGACACAAAATGGTTCGAAAAAGTGTTGGAACGTTCATTGCGGACCGGATCGATCCATCGCCGGTCCGCAAAATAATAATGAAAATCTCATTTATATACTTCCAACAATAAAAGGTAAAACTATAATTAGGCGTTTGGAAATATTGGATCCTCTGTGTTCCGTTAGAAACCCCGTATCTCCAATAATAAAGCAATACCATTTTGAAATTTACGTTGTTCCGATTTCTTGCGGATGCGGATTGAACCAGACCGCAAAAACATAACGGAATTCAATTTGCGAAACCCTCATCGCTATTTAATACGATACTAATAGGATTAGCTACGTAGTTTCAACAACAAAAAGGAAATACATATCTCTTCAATTCCTGCGTCTCCAACCACTAAATTCAATTCAATTATAACGTATATTTGAATTTTGAATTCGTTCCATTGGGAGTTTGGAACGCTTTCCGTGCGGATGCGGATCTCTGACGGCGTTCCAAAAGTAAATTTTAACTTAAAATGTTCCCATGGTGGGGAAATAAAAATATCATAATAAAATGGTTGACGATTGAAGAAGATCGATGAGACGGAAGCGTGCTAAAAGGCGCGTTGCTCGTCTCTTCTTTTTCTTCTTCTTGTTGCGGTTCGAGGGTCAGAGCCACGCCCACAGCTACTGACGTCATCGCATCCGGGGGAGGGGACTCGACCACCTTTCAGAGTTTACCATCGCTCTGACTATCTATAAATACAACTTTCCCAGCCATCTAAACCTCAAACCGAAACTTCATCACTCTTGAACCGCCTCATATTGCGCTTTTTTCTTCTTCAAAAAATGTCCGCCAACGCCGCTCGCAACAGCGCCACCACGCGCACCATTCGGGCAGTAATGATCGTCTGCTTTCTCTTCTCAACAATCGCTGCGTCGCCATTTTCCCAAAAGATCAGAGAGGTAAATAACTCGTTTTTTTCTTTCTTCATCCATTCCTCTTGAGGGGGGTAATAAAAAACCCTCCAATTCCCTGCCCTGAAAACGATACACGAACCGGTGGCGGGTTTTGCGAACTATTAAACCCTTCGCCCTCTTTGTCTGCGCGTTTCTCACTCTGGCCGCCAGGTGGAGATTACTACGCTAGTCTTCGCGTCTGATGATTGACCGTTTTCGCTGCGTTACTATTAGGCTGAAGGCGGCAACAGGGCGTTTTCAACTTTAGCTCCGCCCGCTGCAGACGAAAATTTACGCCTTTTCCCACCCAATAGAAACGCTGCGAAAACGGACAATTTTAAAAATGGCCGCTTCTTACGAGAGGATATCTGGGAGGGATGTTCTGCCCATTGAATAAGATGGGTTTCATCCTCATTTAGGCCGCCATATTTGTTTGCAATATTAAGGTTCAGTTGAACCAAATGCGAGTTTTCCATAGAATGACTTGCCAAGAGGGGCGTGGCGACCCAAGCCGCATCCTCTCACTGGGGGCGTGTATTCTCAAACGCCCTTCCCCCCTTAACCCATCCAAAGAGGTCTTTACGCAAGGTTCAACTGAAACACGCTATATATATATATATAAACATAACTGAATTTTGAAGGGATCGAGCCAATTTTTTTTCAAACAAAGGGCTTATAATTTGTCCCTTTTTTGTGACATTTAGCTACGGTCACTAGACAACAACGTAGATGCCCTTGCGAGCAGGCAGAACCACGAAAGGGACCAGGACGTGGAGTGCCCTTCCGGCATGGCTTGCGCGTGGGAAGTTTACACACCCGTGTACAAAGCTCGCGAATATTACCTGACAAACGCGTAAGTGTGCCCTTTTCTTATTCCACGCGCGAAGGGGGCTATTAACTTCGTAGCCACTAACTTAATACCCTTTAAGATAATCGAGAAGCCGATTGTAGTTGCGTTCACACATACAGAAGCTTATAACGGCCTTTAACCACTTAGTTGACAACCGAATGCGAAGTGTGAACGGGGTATTACCGAGATTTCCTCGTGATGTGGACTTGCGACGGTCATCGCGGGCACGTACGCTCGAGTTGCAACCTCGAGGACCCGTGACAGTCAGATGGCCGGCTGCCAATCGAGACCGAAAGTTTTTCTTTCCAAATTGCACTCTGCGCTATCGAAGCTTTGAGAAAAAAAAAACAAAAAACAAAAACGAAATCAAGTCACGCTCTCGATTTCAGTCACGGGATCCACGCGTACCGTCATCTCGTCACGTCAACAGCGATCTTGTCGTTGTCTCCCGATACTCTAATACAAATTCGAAACGAAGTGTAATTATTATTCTCTTTTTTTTACGATCCGCAGGTGCCACTGTCCGCAAGGTTCGCGATGCGAAAGGTACGAGGAGGACCTGGCCATCAACGCTTTCGTCTACAAATGCAAGCACTGACCGCTGCAACGGACCACAAGTCCATCTCGCCGCTTATTTATTGTTTTTATTAAATCTATAGTTCGCCTTGCATTGTTGCGTTGAAGAATTTATACGAATATAATAAACCAGCAGTATTTAAAAAACTAGGTCTTGTCTTTTTCATATACGTTAGAAAATATTCCAATCTTCTGAACCGTAACGTTCGGACTGCGGCTTCTGCGGACCGTGAATTAAAAGAGAGAAACAAACTTACGAATGAAAAATACAACAAAGTCCTTTCGAAATCTGTCGATTTTCACCAACTTTGCGAATTTGTAACTCGGGTTTTGGTTGAATGCTTAGAAAAAAAAAAAACAAAAACTAGTGTGCAGTACGTACATTGCCCTCTTTGGCTGAATTTTTTGAAATTTATCGTGGTAATAGATGTCACGCAAAGTCAATGCAAAGGGACACCTTTCATATCAAATCTCTATCTCAGTTTGTCAATGCCACTTTTACATTAAAGATCGCGGCAATGCGAACCGGCTTTTATAAAGTAATTACAAGTGAGGTAACTTTTTTAATGAAATTACTATGGTTATTCTCAAAAGTTGTATCTTAAGTCCTCTGCGTTCGCAAGAAGATCCCGTTTCCCCTCCTCCGCGAGCGTGACCTACAGTGACTTGCGCGTACGAGTGGAAAAGTTCTTATCTTTCTCGGCCGCTGACCGATGGACGCGACTGATGGTTATCGCGAGCCTGGTCCTGGCAATAATATTAATAATAAAAAAGGAAACGCAAAATGACACGCGCGGTCACGATGGACGGCGGCATATCGGACCTTACCTCATTTGAAAGTTTCTCAAATGGAAATTCGATAATAGAGAGATAAAGGTTCACGGAACGTCGCTCCACGTATTACGTTTCACGTGAAGTGACGTCAGAGCTGACGTCACTTTCAACGTTATGCACCGACGTCGTTGAATTTAGTCTTTTAAAATCAACTATTGCTTAAAATAATAAGTATGCATTGGATTTCTGAGACTGGACGAGTTAGACAGGGACTATAATTACGTTAGATGCTGCATTTTGGAAGGCTGTAGCACTTCCCACGATGCTGTGCGATTCGGGAACTCTTTTAATGAAAGCGTCGTAAGTTGTTCACGTTCCATGCGCACCGTGCGACTTTAGCACCGTTCACACAACGTACGCGGCTGTTTGGCTCGGCTTGTAACGACGTTACGTGCGTACACGTTCCGTGAACCTTTATCTCTCTAATATAAACAAGTCCTTGACTCGTAAACAATCGGACACAGAGTCTTCATTAAATTGGTACGCAATTGAACGTTAGTACCTTTCGTTCTTGACTAGTCGACGCGGCCCCGATGAAGATTCCGTTTGAGGAATCGGAACTATTCGGCCTGCAATAAAGACACGTTAAGGACTTGTTCGCGCAGAAGCTTACCTCGTTTCGGAGAACCGCGGCCGCAAAGTCCTCCGCAGACGCGAGCCGAGTCAAAAGAACCCGTTAACCGAAACGTGGGGAGAAATTTAATGCCGCTCCTCGAACAAACGTTAAACGTCTTTTAACCGCTATACGATGTACTTCTTGGGAGACACGAAGGCCAAGGAGTTGGAGATGGCGGCTCTTCCTTCTCCCTGGCCGTCGTCCGCTCGCTCCTCGAAGTCATTGTCCAACACGTTGCGGTTCTGCACGCCGCCGAACAGGATCAGCTCGCCTCTACCTTCGACCAGAGAGAAAAATATGGTCTCCTCCGGACCGCGGCCGCAAGGTTGCACCGCGAGCCACGTGGCCTGCGCAAACGTGAAATCTCATTGGTTTTTGTTTTGTAAATACCAAATTTTGACTTGAACCGACACAGTTTTGAAAACACTGGAACAGAAAGTAGAAACTCCCGGTTATCCGGACCTTCCCGTAACCTGGAAGAAATAAATTGAATTCGCTATTTAGCGTCAAACTTCATTGACCGAGTTTAAGTGTTTGGAATCTCCCTTCCGATTGGACGTGCTACAAAACAGTGTCGATTCAGATTCAAGATTAACCTGTCTTTCGCGAACCACGCTGCCGATGTCCAACGTGTACACCTGCATGGACCTGTCCGTACCGGAAGGCCCCTCGGACCGCGCCGGCTTCCTCGCCGACGCGGGGACCTTAGCGCGAGGCTGGACAGGCGGGGACCTGAGGCTACGTATCCGGTCCTCCATTCGCCGAAGCCCGTCCAGGTGCTGCTGCCAGTTCCGGGACGAGTTGGGCCTGACGGAGGGCACGCGCGGGCTCGCGGCGGCACGGGGCTGGGGATGGGCATGTGGCGGCGCGTCGCTCGCCAAAGGCGAGTCTTTCTCTTCCTCGTTGTTGGAGCTGGAAGACGAGGACGAGCGGCGTCTGCCGACCTGGGGCTTGCCCCTTGTCGCGAACGTGCCCTTTCTCCCGTTCACGCAGTCTTCGGGGCTACGGCGACCGACAGATCGATCCGTTACGAGGTTTGCGTGAGCAAAATCGACCGGCTTTCATTTACGCGAGTGCAGACTAGTCATTCCCAGGACCCTTTACCTGGCACGAGCCGCGCTTCGGTTCTGCGCCGGCCTCCAGGCCCTAGGCACGGCCCTGAAGAGCGAGTAGAGCGCGTACTTGGCGTACGGCTTGCCCCAGCTCAGGAACACGACCGACTGCCCCACCTGAAAGGAAACAACGACACGGACATCTGTAACCTCTCCCTCACGGCCCTTTCGAGCAGCCGCCAAACCGACCGAACCTTGCAGCCCTGATGGTTCCACATGTTGGGCGGGCTGAACTCGGAGCCGCGCACGCTGATCTTCGTCCACGTCCACGGCGTCTGCGACAGCCTCTCGACGGTCAGCAGCCACACGTCCCTAAACATCTGCGCGACCCGATACGTTAAGCCTTTAGGGTTGGCGGTTCTTGGAGGAAAAAAAAAAATACTCACCCGGTTGGGTCCTCCGCAACCGCCGATGATGAGCGCGTGATCGTCGTCCACGCGCACTTGCGTGTGACCGAACCTCGGCTCCGGTTTCGGGTCGGTCGTGTCCTGCATGAACCACGCGCACCGCGCCACGTCGAACACCCAGACGTCGTTGAACCTGCGCGTAACCGCAGGGAACTTTACAAAATTCCGGCAGTTCACCTTCAACTCCGATACATGGTGTCCCGAAAAAGATGTTCGCTCGAACCTCTGCAATCCGGACGCCCATCGGCCATACATAACACGTTTCTATCTCATTTTGTTGCCGAGTTATAACGTCCCAAACAGTGTAGTATATGTACATCTTTCTTTGGGGGACACCCCGTATACAAGAGCATTCGGTGATCAATGCGGTTTTTAAAATGCGCAAACCGACCCTAGGCAGTGATTGGAAGTGTCGCGCGCGGAACTCTCGAGCTGGACGCCGCCGAAGACGACCATGAGGTCCCTGTGCACTGTGGTCGTGTGCTTGGCCATCGGAGGGGGGCTCGTGGGCGTGGTTATCCTATCCCAGCGGTTCGACTCGGGGCTGTAGAAGTGGAGCAGGTTGAAACACCGGCGTCCCTGTTACGGGGGGGGAAAAAAAACCCTTTCAATATGTCGCGAATCACAGTCGACTCTCTTAGACAACACCTGGTACAGGAGATTTGGCGAGGAACAGGCCCATCCACCGAAAACTATCAGAGTATCTTTGTGCACTACGATCGTCGAACTGGCGCTCGGCGGAGGATACGTACCTGCAACGCAATTCAGCTTTTATTCGAAGGACATACGTTGTACACCCTTTAGGAATAGAACTGGAAGACCTTACCCACTGCCAGGGGCCTCACCCACCTCCTGGTTGACAAATCAAACCGCCACAAATCATTGAAAGCGGTCTCCATTAGCGTGCACCCACCAAACACAAACATCGAGTTGCTATATCGACAGGCGCAGTGAGAGTATCTGGCCATTATGCTGGGTCCCGGGGCCGGGCACTGCACGGTCCAGGTCACGTCCATCTCCACTATGCACTTGCGAAACCTCTGCACCAATCTCCTGGCCACAACTTCATGGGAAATTATAAAACACAATTCAGTTGGGACCGTTTCGCGAGCAATATGTCTATATACAAACTCACCACTTGCGTGCTCTTCCCATTTCTTGCAGACGCAACGGCAGTTCTCCAGATCGTCGTAAGGAGACACCAGACTCAGGATGAACTCGAGAACTTCGTCGGGAAGGTGAAGGATCGACGTCGTTTTCGCCTCCATAATAACGAGTCCCGTGTTTGGCGGCGAGCGAACGTATGGTATTTCGCACGTGAACCGACAGGCGGCGTTGTATGCCCACCCGCGAGGACAGCCTTGCCGGGCTATGGCTACGGGCGGAGTGGTCAACCTGAAACGCAGCGCTCTCGTTGGTTCCTCGCAACAGCGATGGGGAAAAACATGGAGAGGCGCATCAGCATGGCCAATCGCGGCTCGCCTATATACCAACGCCATGTTTTTCTCAACTGCGGGCACGGAGGTGAGAGGACGTTATTAGAAGTTGGCCACGCATCCGCCATGTTTTTCCGGCTAAACCACAGCAACGCCGGTCAAATACTACATATACAGCGCCGAGCTCGGAGTTGGCCGCAATTCCGCCATGTTTTTCCGTTTGAACACGCAAATTGGTGAACGCAAACATAGCAGGCTCGACTGAAGGTTGGGTGGCCATTGAAGGCCAACACCGCGCATCCGCCATATTTATCCTTTTGAACGCTAACTGGGCAAATAAAAATAAACCTGATAGAGTAGCCAACACCGCCCGTCCGCCATGTTTTTCCGAAGCTCGCCCATTGCACCACAGGTGTATAAGTAAAGTATAACCAGGGCTTTAATTAAAAAAGTGATGCTGTAGTATACCAGAATAAAACGGTTTCAGATGGCTGCTTCCGCTTCCGGAAGGAAAATGCCCATGGAAGTCTGGCCGTGGTACCAAAGCTGCTCCGCGATGACGTTGAGGATGAAGGACACCTCGTGGAACTCGAGCTTCTGCAGGGCTTCGTTGTCCACGTCCACCGGCACGTTCTTCATCTTGATGACCGGCACCTTCCAGCGCTGCTCGAACTCCCACACCTGGCGCGAACCGACCTCGAGCTTCGCGTTCAGGTCGTACCTGGTCCCGACCACGATCGTCTGGGGCCTCTCCAGGGGCATGAGCACGCGGGACATCTGCTCCGGGATCTCGTCGAAGCTGCTCTTGTCCGTGAACGAGAACACGAACATGACCGCGTCCGCGTCCTCCTGGCAAGCCTTCGGAAAGCGTGAAATCCCAACATCGAAAGAGACTCTTTCCGTTAAAACAGCGAAGCCGATCGAGAAAACCAAAACCCACTTCGTGTAACGGACGCAATACATACGGGTGAAATGTAGTCGTACTTTTTGGCCGCGTAATCTCCCGCGTCCCAGAATTCCAGGTGGAAGACCATCACCTTGCCGGTGGCGGAGACTTTCACCGGCCAGTGCACAACACTCGTGTAAAGACCTGCAAACGCAGGAGCAACGTGTGAATTTACTCCGTTTTCCCGAATTGAATTACACAAAACGTATTTTGCTGAGCAGTAGTCATCTTGATAATGAGATAGCGCAATAACAAGTACGCTTAGCGCACATCTATTGGCAACAGAATTAAACTTGAGAATCTCTTCTTTACAACAGTAGGTGGCGTGGGTCCGTAACTATTTTTCAAAGTTGGGATATTCTTTTTGAAACACCAAACAGCAAATATACCCAAAGTCTCGCAGTAGCCTTGCGGAACGAGAAGTCCGGAGAGTCTAGCGACGGTGCTCGTCTTTCCGATGCCGGACTTGCCGCACACGTAGATCTTGTAAGACGACTCCTGAAGGTTGCTAGGCAAACTCGGCCTTTCCAGTAAACCTGCGTGGGGGGGGGGGGGAGAGTTAAAAAAATTACAGTGAAATTAAAAGCGGCGTGTCCGGGCAACGCGAGCCGGCCACGTACCGAACCGCTTCCTCCGGAAAGTTTCGCCGGACAGAACGGACCGCGTCGTTTCGGCACCTTCCGGCGAATTCTGCCAGTCCAGTTGCAGTAAACTTCCCGGTCTCATCGCGAAACACCTATTCAAAAAACAAAAACGAAACTCCAATTACTGCAAATACTCGATAATAATTTGTCCTTGTTGACCCGGCTAAATTTCGAGACCGGTTTATTTTGCAAGTTACGACTGTTATCGAGGATTTACGGTGCGTAAATTATGCGCAAACCTTCCTTGACGATCACGTCTATATGTGCGATAAATGGAATGACAACCGCGCCCAAACATGCAACAAAATTTATTGTCAATTCCAACATACATTCCTCCAAATTATCTAACTCGGTATATACATGTTACGGTCCTAAACCGGTATTATATGTCCCGATTAGCCTGAGGAAAGTTTGGTCCCAACACATTGGAATGCAAGACTTATTTCACACAATATTTACCTGTGACCAAGGAATACTTTAAAAAGGGACGTGGCTAACGGTCCAATAGGGACTCGACTTGTGTTTTGGGACCACATAGCATCTGCATATCGGAATTCTATAGGATTAAACAGTTGTTACGGGAATATGCTTTAGGATTCCTATAGGATCCAATAGTGTAATTTCTATTTCCAATATAGGCTTTCAAAACAAAGTGCGTGCAATAACGGTCCCTCGAAACAAGTTTTACTGTGTTGTATAGAGAGAAAAATGTTAAATCCCCGTTTACACCCGACTCGCGTTACTCGGCTCAAGCGGCCGAGCTCTTCGCGGAGGACACGTTGGCGGCGAGCGCCCTGTACTCGGTCCTCACGGCTTCCAGCTCGTTCTGGCACGTGGCGACGCGACACGACGCGGCCACCGCTTCCTTGAATTGCCGCTGGCAAGCGCGCAGGTCTTGCGGCACCAGGATGCCGAACCACCTGATGGGATCGCGGTCCGCCGCCGCCGCTGTCTTCTCCCGGCCAACTTCTTCGCGGCCCTCGGTTCCCGTTCTCCGCCGAAGCGGCGAGTCGCGCTTCTCCTCCTCCCGGTCCGCCGCGATGTCCAGCAGCGAGAATTGCGTCGTAGACACCGTACCGTCAACGGTGGTCAGAGTCCGGACCTTGGCGATTGACTCGAACCGCGAGTCGTCCGATGGCAGTTGGAGGCAACTCACCGAGTTCTTACCCATCGTGTACCGTGACTTGGCCATGTGGAGGAAACCTTGTCGCATCGCCAGTTCCAGGTTTCTCCTCTCGGTCAACAGGCGTTCAACCAGTTCCAGGCTACGCAGGGCCAAGCTGTCCAACTTGCGGCTGTCGTCTTCGTTTTTCTCTTTAGACATTTTTTTTCACGCTTTATTATATACCTGGAGGATTTAATAAAAACCACGCGTCAACTTCGGTAATTGTACACTTTGCGAAACGATTATAAACGGTAGCTATTTAAATCGGTGAAGATCCTTACCCAGTGAGCCACAAATTGCCTGTAATTTGTAAACCAAAACAAAAAAAATGACGAATAGGCCTAATGAAACTTTGCCTCGATGCTTTCCTATTTATAAAGGCAATCAATCGATCCAACAAAAAACACCAAAAAACCAAACGAAACGGACGAAAGTAGCAAGGCCTAACACCAAGAAACGCGATTGTTATTATTATTACCTCGGTGGAAACCAACAGACAATAATGTTATCTGAAACTTGGACGATCGCAAACGTGAGAGAATATCGGTTCGAAGGCGCGCTTCTCATACGCAACTTTCTTGCACGCGTATTGCTCGCCAGCAACTCGCGCTCGTCATCGAGGCGATGTAGGAGCGAGTCACGTGACCCGATATTGCGCGCAACTTCTTGCCTCCGCAACAACTATGCGCAAGTTTCCGATACGCTTGCCGAGATAACAACTTAAATAAAAACAGCAAAAATTAAGGAAATAACAAGAAAAGCATTCCTTAAGCCCCCACTGACAAGTTCGTGATTCCGCTAATAAAATAACTCCTTTCTGTTCGAAAACTATATTGAAAAGTGGCCACAAAAATGCCCCGCGTTCATTGGTAGCTCCATGCATCTCCTCAACCTCGCCACAAAGCAGCTACAACGGCGCCTCGCGTTCATTGGCGGCGTCATCTTTTCCCTCAACCCCTCACACTCTTTTTTGTTTTGGTTCAAACCTCGAGAGAATTGGCCACAAATATTCCTCGCTTTCATTGGCGACGCCATTTTGTCCCTCAACCGCGCCGCTTCAAGCACGCTATACTTTATGCAATATGGGCGGTAACAATGCGATGTCAACTGGCGCATGATGCGGGAGACTGCGCATTTCCAGCCAATCCCGTTGAGCGCGGATTAGTACGCTGCAGCCAATCAAACAAAGTGGGAGGGGGGAGGCGTGATTGCGTGATTGTTGATGTGCGTAATTCAGAGGGAACATGGCGTAACCAATCACAGTAAAACACGGCAATGGCCACCCTCACCGGTAAAGCCTTCACTTGTAGTAGATTACTACTGAAGGCTTTTTTGTTAGTGGCCAGCCGCCATGTTCGCCCTCAACTTTACCCGTACTGTACATGTAACTCCACCTGGTAGCCATTCCGTGAACTACATACAACAGATATTAAAAATTCAAACAAAAATCCCATCTAGAATTGTATTGAGACTAAAAAAAAAACAATTGGATGGCAACTCATGATGCGATCTTTTCGATTTCGGCCTCGTCTATCCGGAAAAGATGCCAGCAATTCTTTTCAGTGATATCCACTGCGCCTAATCTTTTGTAGAAACCAATAGTCGGCGTGTTCCAGCTCAAAACCGCAAAGTCTAGCCTTTTGCATCCATTTTCGCAGGCGACCTTAAATTAGAACAAACAATTAATTGTCACTTAAAATAAGATTTCAGACTTGGGACATCATAAATTACTTTTGCAACACTTTTAATCAGCTGCTTGCCGATGCCCCTGGACCGAAAACCCGGCTGCACGTAAAGGTCCTCCATGTAAATGGCCTTTCCATCGAAAGTGGAGTAAATGTAGAAATATATACAATATCCCACTATGAAAGGGCCTTCTGGAAATGAAACATAATAAAGTGTACACGTTTTATTTCAAAATACTATACAAACTTTACTTGTTGGGTGGTTCGCTTCGGCGACGAACGAAGAAAACACTTTTCTTTTGCCGAAACCGTCTTCGCGAATTTCTACGCAATTAAACTTTATATATTGTACAAATCTGCATATTGTTATTTCAAAACTTCAAACAAATCATTCCTAATTAAATTGCAAGTTAACAAACCATTTTCTCCAATGACAACTTTATCTTCCAGGTTTTCGTATTTCGCAAGTTCCTAATTAAGAGAAAGAAGTCTTACCATATTATAAGTTATTTTTTGTAACTTTTAAAAACAATATACCTTGATTAAATCCGAAATCTGCTTGCAATCTTCGCTTTTCGCTTCTCGAATCGTAAACTTTTCCATGTCTCGATGAGATCCCGGACCAAAAAATACGAGACTGACTCTTCAAATTTATTAGTTTTACATTTCAATTCCTGGTTCAGAATCCAAGGCCGTTTCTCTCTTTTTTTTTTGGTGCAAACATCTTCGATCCTGTTGCCAAATAAGAAAAAACTTAATTGAAATTACATTAGTACTAACTCCCTTCCTTCCCCGCCGCGTCAAAATGGAAAGTTCCTTTCCAAGAACTAACGCCCACACAGACTTTGAAAAGGGACTTCACCAACTAGCCTTGTGGAAAAATGTGATCCAACCTGATTAAATGCCGACCTGTTTTGATTAGACCCTAGCAAATTCGATCACATCTATATCCCAGTTCATGGGATCAATATGAACTCGATCAATTAAATACGTTACAGTCAACTTCGGTATTCAACGGGATCCAGTACAACTTTGCGACTGGATCAAAGTGATGGTGTTTACGTAAATTGAATGAATGAAGAAATACGTAAATTGAATGCATGAATACGTAAACTAAATGAATGAATGAATACGTAAACTGAATGAATGAATGAATACGTAAACTGAATGAATGAATACGCAAATTGAATAAATGAATAGGTAACTTGAATGAGTACGAAAAATGAATGAGTGAATACGAAAACTGAATGAATGAATACGAAAACTGAATGAATGAATACGAAAACTGAATGAATGAATACACAAGTTGAATGAATGCGTAGATTGAAAGAATGAATATGGAAATTGAATGAATGAATACGAAAAATGAATGAATTAATAATGTGAAAATCATCGATCCATTATCTACGCGCCCACACGTAAGCAAAGGTCCTACGAGAAGCGCAACAAACAAACAGATAAGGACCGTTATCGGTTGCGATGTGACGCATGCATCCACTGCGAGGAATGTACCAATAGTACTGACTAAGATAAGGCTTATTAGTGTTTGGAAAGTTGGTCGTGGAACATGTCTTTGTACGTGGACAACAGCCGCGACAACTTGGCCAGGTACGTCAAAGCGAGAGTTTGCGCTTCGAGTATAAGGCCCTAAAGAAAATGAAACCCGTTTCGCAAATGGCAGCAACGATGCCCCTTCATTTCCTTGGGGTTCCTCCTCACTTAGTGACAGCTGGTACAGCAGGAGGTCCAAGCTGGAAAAGGGCCTTCTCTTCTCCACGGTGGCCCTTTCGGCGCTCTGCCTGGGACTCATCATCGGATTGGGCGTCGCGGCTTCTTCCAACTCCCAGGGTAATGGAAATCGTTGGAATATCGATATTCGATACGATAATTATATCGATATTTTTCGAAAGTTTTGCAAACTTAAATTAGATATACAAACTTTACGGTTAAAGTGGTAATTACAAACCGAAATGGACATCGGTTAAGCATCGATATCCGATACTATCGATATGACGATAATCATATCGATTCCCGTGAATTCTTTGGGAAAATGACAGTGCTTGAAATGGATACAAACTTTACAGTTTAAGTAAAAGTAGACAATGCCAAAATATCGATATCCGATACTATCGATACGACGATAATTATATCGATATTTTAACTTGTTTTTCTCCCCCAAATGGCGGAAACAGTATTTACAAATAGTACAAACTTGATGGTTCACCAATTGACATTGTTTACACATCGATATCTCATCAATATCGTATTTCGATAAATCGATTCGTTAGAAATGCGATATATCGTTGTATCGTCTGCGGAGAAATATCGATATATTCGATATTCCCAACACTAGAGTCTATGAACGCCGTAACTACAGCCCAGATGAGGTCCTTTCCCCATCGTTCAGCAAGTAGTGTTGGGAAACTCCAAATGCCCAAGTAGCGATTTCAATTGGGACTTGCCCAAACCCACGAACTCAATAGTCCTTTGTGCCCATTCCTCTTTAATACCTTAATTGCAAAAACTGCAGCCACTCCGTCGGACAAAGGGCTAACAAAAACTGGGGCCGTCAAACTCTCCGCGTCACCTTGCCGAGACTTCTACGAGTACGCGTGCGGCAACAGGTCCCAACCTGGGAACTCTAAGAAGGACCTACAAGGCGACGAGTTCATCGAAAGGTTACTGGGTACGTTAGGCTGTTTCTCACGGTCCATACCCGCTAACTACATACGCGGACTATCCCCCCCCCCCCCCCTTGCAGACGCCCTATCGCGAGACCGACATGGCAAGGACCCTGTAGCCGTCGCATCCGCAAGGGCACTGTTCGGTTCTTGCGTTAGGGCCGGTAACGAGACGGTCCAAGATCCTACAGTAGACGGCGAAGCAGAGTCGTTTGCCCTTCAAGAATCGGCACAAGACCGGTTGGCCGAAGAACTAAGGGCCTTGGGCGGATGGCCCATCGTCGAAGGGGACCTTTGGGACGGTAAGGGCTTTCGCTTTGAGCCCATATACGCCCAACTGTGGAAGTACATCTCTCCCGGCATCTGGGACATCTCGGTCGTCGAAGGGAACGACACGGTTATCGCGGTAAGTTACAAAAGGGCAACTTGGAATTGGGCTTCCCATACAAGGAGTGCCAAAGGGCTTATATCCCTCCTAAACCTATTCGATGGCCAATTACACCCCTTTTGCCGTTGCAGATCGAACGGCCGAAAGATAAGTTGTCGACCAATTCCTCGGCAGAGTTGATCTTGAAGACGGTGGCAGCCATCTTGGGACCCCAATCCCAAAATGGGGGGAACTGGAGTGAAGACGCTCGTCTTATCTTCGCCTTCCAACAAGAACTGACCACACTGCAGGAGGAGGAGGAGCTTGGTGGACACGAGGAGACAGAAGTAACAACGCTTACCGAGCTGCAGCAGTTGGCCGGTCAGGTGAGTGGTCGCGAACACACCGGGCAAAAGAGGTGTACTGCATTGCACCCTTTGCCTCCAGTTACATACACCCTTTCCCAATGAGCTAAATCTGATACACCCTTCCAATAATATAGACACACTGAAACATTGATAAACAATTCAAATGACCTCCACCGTGATACATCCTTCAAGTAATCTAACACCCTTTCAATGATCAACACAGTGATACACCTTTCCAATGATCTAACATCCTTCCAATGATCAACACAATGGTGCACTTTTCCAGTGATCTAACACCCTTCCAATGATCAACACAGTGATACACCTTTCCAATGATCTAACAT
>WWPM01024745.1:0-29573 GCA_023279145.1 Glomeris maerens | reverse complement strand
GGGGGAAAAAATGAATGAAAAGTGTTGTAAATAACAAATAAATGAAGTTTTCTTACCTCCTGACTTGTTAGTTCTTTCGCAATTGCTTTTATTTGGCCGCCCAGCTAATTCCGGGCCGGGGAAATAGCTGAGACACATGAATTTGCGTATTTGAACATTTCTATCTGTGATTAATTCAGAAATCTGAATGTCATCCCAGGTTCGAAACAGCATTGATCTAACTAATACCTCTTTTGCCGTATGGACACTACTCTTAACTATTTGTGCCTACAGAGGAAATATCACATCCTTCTTCCCTATGTGTGGCTTTCAATCTGATGTAAGTATCTGTGAAACATAATTATCAATTGAAGAGGAATTATGTAAAGTGTATAGTCCTTAAATAACTTTTAAATTGCTTCTTCGCAATGTTTTACGTCAGTGTAGTGAATAATGTGTTGAAAAGCATGTTACGCAATATATTAAACGAGCAATGTAAAGTTACACTATTTCTTACCGGCAACACCAAGCTTCAATTGTTGGATTGTTGTTTGATATCGTTCCAATTTGTACTTGTTTTCCACTTGAATCCAAGCTTTGCAATTATCGCCCATAAAATTATCCCAATCAATATCTATATCACTTGATTAGTGACGACCCACATCTGGCATTTCAGCAAGTGGTTCATCATCCTCGAAATTTCGATTCTCCCACGGCCTGAACATGACGAACTATTCCTGGCAGTAGCGCCTCAATCTCTGCGCAAATTTCTGATTCTCTGAGTAAAAGTTCGCTGTACCGCTTTTATTCTTAATTTGAACTTTTTCTCTCCTTTCTTGTAAGCGAATATGGTCGTCCAGTTGATGTTATTTCAGAATCCACTTTGGTGAGAATGTCTGTATGGGGAAAGCGAAGGAAGTCAGCATTTTGATGGTCCTGATGGAGATAGAAAGCTCAGGGTTACATCACGATCCTCTTCATCAATTCTCATTACGCATGCAAGCCACCATTTGCTGTCATAAACTGCTGTAACAAAACCGCTTATGGGGTAGAATGGTATCTCGTTGCCCAATGTTGAGATGTTGTCAATTCGGATTTCCAAAGAGTTGGAATAGGTTTTTGTCGGGGGAAGAGAATGAAAACGTTTGAACACAAACTTGTCCCATCATAATACAGAATGAGATTAATTTCAGAAATTTCAATTGGTTTCCTTTTTCAATTGCAACAAATATTGCCAGCAATTTGCCTCCATTTGGAATGACAGCAAGAATTTGTTGAGTGCCCGTTGAAATCGTTCTCCTAGGTAGTCTTTTTCCTGGAAATAAGGTGCGTCCAAAAAGTCTGTAAAATGAACAATTTATTGAATAACATGTACTTGCATTGTCACAATAATTTCGCCAATTTAATACAGTGAAAAGGGACATTCAAATGATGTACTGTCAAATTTTTGTACCATTTCAAACATATTTTTTCAAGTTATCAATAAAAGAACGAAAATACGCAAAACGCCCCTTGCCCATGTCTACGTTCCCTTTTATGACCTGTGATCAAAACCTGTGATCAGAACATCACTTGACCGCATGTCAACAATGCCAAAACGTAATGTTATACACTGATTCTTTACGATCCTTTATCCTCGTGGTTTATGATTGCTCGTGACCCCCTGAGGTCCCGATGGTGAGAGACGGCCCCACCCGATGACCCTTTTCCCACGACCTGCCTTACGGTAGCGAAGCCATGGCCCAATCGTAAAGTTGTCTTGGCATCATGATTTGATCATTAATTGGGCTCTGAAGGCTTGCCCTCATTGCATTTCGCATAATCGTTCCAGCTAACCCATCACTAGGGCCATTTCCATGTGATGGGGCAAAGTAATGCCGTTCAGCTTCGATGCCAAAGTCATCTACATGGTGGATTATGTTAGCGAAATTCTTCGTGTTCTTATATTGAGCAGCCGAATTTATCTTTCAGGAAATCTTTCTGAATTAGGTGAACGGCAATGGTGTCATGCTCCTTGCAATTGAAGATGCAGACATAACTGCAGTGCTTTAGCTCCTTATTGTCGTCAGAGTAGTAGATACAAAATGGATGTGACGTTGCTTGAGCATTATTCCAATGAAATGCTTGAGCAGCATCTTGAACCACAAAAGATTAGTTTTCTGGTGACATGGTGCCATACTTTAAGGCACCCTGCCCCATGCGTTGTGGCCACGATGTGCGAAGTTGCATAAGCGAAATAAAGACAAGACCTCAAACAGCGACAAAGAAAACAACCGCCCAACAGCACCAGTCGGTGCGACAACAAAGCATGTAAGGTGCGACCAGCGATCCGTGCATCACAAAAGAAAGAAGTCCAGTAGGTAAACTGCGCGCACAGGACGGTCACCACAGAGCCTTTCCAGGGGCTCAGTTGGGCCGGCGGAGGAGGAGCGCTAATAGAACGCATGGCGCTGAAACAGCGAAGAGTTCCTGACTGCAGTAGCTCCAGAGTCCGACAGCGAAATGTAGCCCTGCTGGTGTAGTGGGGAACTTGCCCTTTTGATGATCACGGTGCGATAGGAAAGTACGTCGGTGACAGAAATCAAGAGTTCCCTGCAGCATATTGGCGTTATTAGGAAGGGATTTGCCTGGACCAGGGGGTAACCCGAGACGAGAAGGCGTATCCAGAGACGTATGGGGCTGTTCCTGAGACGAATGGGGCGGTTCCCAGATACGAGGGGTTTTTTCCCATATGCCATCCGAATTATAAATGTAACTACAAATTCAAATTTATAAAGGCATGCTTATTTCCAAACCGAAACCGCAGTTCAGTCCAAGTTGCAATTTGAAGCCTGTAGGCAAATTTAAACTATAACTTGGCAATCATAACTTACCAATTTTACATGTTAAAAGTAACACCAATCCAAAATTCAGAATTCAAATTTCAACATCCAACAATCAAATTGCAATTTATATCCGAAATTATAACTATTTATTTCCATTGTTGAACAACGGTGCACACTTCGTAACAGTAAAAAGAGCTAAACAAGAGACTACTTCCCCCTTACATAATCCTTGCAAACCCTCAAAAATAACTGAACTGAGAAAGTGGTTTGTTGTATGGTCACAGCCCCAATGAATTTAAATTTTACGCCAAAAAATGTTAGGGTTTCTGGGAACTCGTCAGTAACTGAAGGCAAGTCGCCCGTTGGTAACAAGAAAAAAAGGGCATTTCTGATTAGGTTTCGCAGTGAGAGTATGCCCTTATACTTCACACGTTTTGCTGTTTGAACTTACACTTTACACATTTTGTTGGTTGAACTTGCACTTTACACATTTTGTTGGTTGAACTTACACTTTTCACGATTCAAACATCGCACTTGCAAATGCTAAATAATTGCCCCAATAGACAATTTATTACAACAATTACACAATGCTTCTTGGGCCGAGGCCGTTACGCAATGTGTGACTTAATTCTCACACCACTACAATAATGGCCGCGCTGGAGCTCTGACGTAGAGATGACCGACGTGAGAGTATTTACACGTCGGTTACCACCTCGACCTTCCACTGGAATGATCCCTAACAATATTGGGATCCTTCAATACTTTGGTCCGTAAAACGTCTACCTTCGTAAGGAATTATCCTTCATGAAAAGGGGGGGGTGTGGGTGATACCCTTGTGCTGTATGGCACTATCCCAAGTCTACGCTTGGGTTTGTGGAATACTACTCAACACTCACTTACACTAAATGAGAAAAGCACTGGGAGCAACCACTTACTATCGTCTCCCTCGAACTACTTCTATTTAAAAGGGGTGGAAGAGAGAGAGTTTGCACTCAATCCTACACTTCAAAAGGTGTATATGGAAAAAGGTGAGTTATTCACTTCAACCCTTTTCCTACCTTTCTGAGCCTATTTACCTATAGGTGAGAGCCTATAAGTTATAAGACACAAGGTCTGGTGTGAGAGTCTCTCTCTGTACACTTAGTGTATGACGCTTAACTCTACACATCAAGTTGTGGTTGTGTGTCCTTTGCATTGCTTTGCGCCTCCTTTTATAGTTAAACAAAAGGGGCGGGCAGGTTGTTTGGCCGACCCTCGGTCACATGCCCTTGATGCAAAGAGTGGACATCAATAGGTGTATAGGATTTATACCGTATGTAATATATTTAATATTATAGGGTATATGCATGTTCTTATTACTTTATTTGGATATATGTATGTACTTATTAGTTTATATGAATGTACTTATTAGTTTATATGAATGTTCCTATGCAGAATATATTGTATCATATATGATTTCATTTATAAATACATGTACTTATAAGAAAAAAAGGGTTCACTTGGCACCTACTTTGGGGGTATGGTCCCTCGTCGATGTGTTATTTTCACTTAACCCATGTGTATATAACATTAAATACATGTGCATGTACTTATTACTTTCTATGTATCTACACAAACTTTCACTATAATCCTACTTTGCATAGGATTTAAAGAAACATTGCAAGTCATGGATTCCGCAACAGGATTCAGTATAGGAGATCCCGCAACAGGATTCCGTCGTAGAATGCCCCTCTAACAATAATGTTTGTTTTTTACTTCCACCCCTTTACGTAATAATGTAAACATCGTATTTTCAATTATATGAACTCAGCCATTACGCAACAATAGGGGAGGGGCAAGCAAAAGAGGAGAGAGTACGAATATTATGACTCAAGGTCATTTCAAGATCAATTATCGTTCAGGAAGGAAAGAAGTCGATAAATTTGAATTTCGCACCTAAAAAGGAGCGTGGACTATTATTATTCGTGCAAAGGGCGTGGCCTCGTTTGTGATTTGTCGGCGGCGTCCTTTGATATTGCATTCAGCAACAACACTATTTTTTAGATCACGGATGGTGATCTAACACTAAAAAAAAGCCATAATTAGGTCAAGGTCAATTACGGCACATTTTTCTAGGCCGTGTGGACGTGGCCTATTTACGGCACTCCCGGTGACGTCACAAAAGGGGGAGTGGCCTGATGACGTCACTTCCGCCGCCCAGTGGCCCTACTATACTACTTGCGTCACCCAGTATGATCACAGAATTATTTGCATGCGACAAGCTGTAACATTCAAAAGTCCCAATTGATTCAATGTTAAAAACATGGAATGGCGTAAGGCATGAATCAATCCTACACGCGTTTTGTAAGACAATTGTTTCACCATTTACTGAAACTGACCCCACCCGGTGGAAATAGAAGCAGTTTTGCGTTTGACACACAGGGTACAGGGGCCCTTTTTTTGCTAGGAGGTTCAACACCACAAATTTTGCGAATACAGGGGTAGCTCAAATCCCTCCATGCAGGGCTCGAAGTGGAAGGAACATCCATTCAACAAGCCTGTATCAGGTTGCTGGCAACGGCAAAATACCCTCACTTGAACAGAACTTAATGGTGCTCCACATACCACTGCTGAATGCCCCCTTTTAACAATGACGATGTTGGTGTGGGATCGATCTGAACTGTGTGGTAAAGAGCATTGTCCAAAACGAAAACACGGTTCCAGTAAAGGAAAAACTGTTTCCATCCATTTCTCAAAATTGTCCGCATTCATTTTGTCGTGGTAATTACCGGTTTTATTTAAGTTCCAATGTCCACAAGGTGCTCGTCTTGTATTATACGATAATAACAGCCAAATTATGTGGCATGGATTTCTTACACTCACATTGTACTTGTTTTTTAAAGTGCTTGTGGATGGATATTCCCTCTAGTTCCCGAGTTTGATGGCGATGCACCTCGTGTTTTCTCCGACCAAAATTGAGAACAAAATCAGAAATTCAGACACGGCCGGATATATTTGGTTTCTGTAATAGTCGTGGACATTCTTCCTCAGTGCTTCAATTTCGAGGGGTGAAGCGTAAGACCTGTGGCATGCAGGCGGAAGAAAACTTCACAAAGGTGGAACAAATGATTGGCGAGACTAGGAGAGAAGACCACAATATCATCGATGAAGGCCATAGCTCACTGCTAAGCTGTTGGCCCAAGGGCGTCGTCAATCAGACATTGGAACGTAGCTGTAGAATTTCGCTGTCCAAGCGGCATAACCAGAAATTGCTGGAGACCCCTATGTGAAGAGAAAGCGGTCATTTCCTTGTCAGCAGGTGCCATGGACACCTGGAGGTATCCCTTGGACAGGTCGCCCGAACATAGTTTGCTTGACCCCTAACGTTCTGTGAAGATATACGTCTATTAACTTTTTTTGGTTGGGCGTTTTTGTAAATGCATTGTCTGCAACTGCAAACCTTGCTTGGGCGCTGAAATCTGTCAGCCCCAGGTGCTGGACGTTATCGAAAAGGACGGACCTGAGGCATCCAACTGGGGGAACTGCAAGGCATCGCCTACAACGCACCAGTCGAACCTCTGGTGCGCGAAAGCTCCGTGGTTTGTGTTGGCTACGACATCCTGTGGGAATTATTGTTGGTTTATGGGGAAACGGAAGTGAGCACGGAGATCTCCAAAGGGGGATCCGTACGGCGTGCCTGTAATAGCACTCCATACGATCCCACTCCCTACAAGCTATTCCAGTAGGCAAGCGTATCGCTATTGCAAGTCTCTTTGGTGTGGGAAAATCTACTGTACATTATATACTTCTGAATTTCTGCGATGCTGTTCGCGCCATATTGCTACGCAAGATGATATGCTTTCCGTCTACTGCTTTGGCAATGTCCACAGTGCTTGTCGGCAATCGATGGTTGTCACATTGAAGTTAGCCCGCCTTTTAGTGAAGCAGTAGATCATCATAGCTATAAAGGCTGGTATAGTTTTGTATTGCTTGCTGCGGTTGATGCACAGTATTACTTCACGTACATAAACGTTGGGAGTGCTGGCAAAAACAATGACGCCCACATCTTTTGGCAATCCCGTTTATTTGGGATCATAAATACTGAGAGTACTTCTGCTGCCCTTTTTAAGAAAATCATTTGTGGAACTGAAATACAAACACTAATAATTGGAGATGCAGCATTTCCGCTGATGCCGAGACTTATGAAACCTTATGCAGACAACATGAACCTTGATGTCAGGAAGAAAAATTATAACTTTCGTCTCGGCCGCGCTCGCCGAGTTGTGGGGAATGCCTTCAGTACGATTTCGATGCAGGCCAAAAAGGTTGGAACAGAAACTGAAGAATTCTGCATTAATTAGGGCGTTTCAAGGCAAAAATTTATAAGCCGCATTATAACCGTTATGTTGTGAGAGCTGTGCTTACACGCAGTAAGCCTCAAACCATATACTGCAAATTAATAAACTAGGCCTAACGGAAATGAAATTTGACAAATCGGACTTAATTCACCAAATATTTATCGTAGTTAGTCCAAATATCACTTGTCTTCAAACTCTCGGTCCATCTGTATGTTTTTTTTTGCTTCTTCGGGAGGTTTTCGTCTTCCTTTTGCTCCTGAAGCAATGAAAATCGTTCGAAGTGGAGTAGTGTTCGCCATTTTGTTTTGACGATGAGATCGCAAAATAAGGGTTCGGGGCACTTTCGCAGAAAGAAATTTCGCAAATCCACTTCGGCAGAAGGCGCATTCACAGAAAGCCTATTGACAGAGAACGGGTTTTGCAAATGGCACTTTGGCAACCGGAACTTTGCCATCATGAACTTTGGCCCCGCCTCTATAAACATCATGTCTGGTTATGATATGTCTGGTAGTGGATGCAAGCAAGCTTATAAAAACCTGTTGTCGCTGCATGAGATCCAACGCAGGCCTAACCTCATTTGGTGTGTAACAATCCGACACCGGAATTAGTAGTGTTGCCCAATACCAGATCTGCCTTGGGTTCCGAAGCCTTGGACATGGCGCCGGACCGGTCTAGGTCTTCTGCCGCGCTGGTCAGCGGCAGAAAGAGGAACAGTGGACTGCGCCTTACACCCGCCCACTGTCTCCCCGCCGGTCTCAGTACGCCGCCAGGCCACCTCAGAAAGCCCCACTGCATTGGCCCGGGTATTTCAGCCCTATCGGGTTGGAAGTCCTCTGCTCCGGGGTCTTCACCCGGGAGCAGGAGTTGGCACGTCCTAACCCGATTGGTATTGGGCTCCCACCACCCCAAGCCCGTAGTGCAACCAACGATCTCGATGATCTCCGGCAGAGTATACGCCCGTTTGGGATCCTCGAGATCGATTTCGGTCCACAATTCCCCTGGGGTGGCTGGTTCCAACCCGGGCTCAAGCGGGAACCATGGCAACTTCAGCTGGTAGGCCATCTGAAATTTGAAAATAATGTTTATAATATTACGATAAAAAAACAATTAACCCTTACAGTTTGTAACCTTTTTTTCATTTTGCAAATTTGTAATTGCAGTATTTGTTATTTCTTTGTTACCTATTTTTCAATATTTCTTTTAAAAATAATTGAAAATATTTGTATTAAATAATTTAGTTATTAATTTCCATCCCTTACTTGTAATTAACAATCTACAAGGTTTTTAAACATTCTTGCTAGTTTGTATTTTGCTGGGTATTTATTATTTATAATTCTTGCCAAGAGTTCAGTAAATTTGTATATTGGGATATACATTCAGTAATTTGTTATAATTTTTATTTCCTTAATTTACTATGAATTTATTTCCTGTATTTTTGAGAATTATAATAATCACATTGTTTTTTTGTATCTTACTATATGTAAGATATTGTAATAGTTGTGTAACACTTCTGTGTACACAATGCGCGGAAATAACGCGAAAACACAACTCAATTGCTCTAATTAACAAAGTGAGGTTTATTTCCACTTATAACTGCGCCTCCGTTTGTAATGTTAATAAATTCAATTGGTAACCACAACTTAAATAACAACTACTTCGTCTTTGGTTCGCAGCTTTGATCTTTGGTGGCCTAAAATATCCACACACTGACCTTGGTCGCTCGAGCGACAAAGATGGCCGCTATTGGAGATTTTCAATGGGCACTATCTCTGTATTCTCACTCTTGTACTGAGGAGGAGTGTCACGGTCGGGGGCCGATGACGGCACCCTTAAGAGATCTTCACTGCCCTACCTAAGAGGAGGGGGTGTGGGTGATTCCCACTGAGATATTGTGTTAGGCCCAATATTGCACCCAAAGGTCTTTCCTTATGGGTCAATATTGTCCCTTGCACAATATTGAGTTTTTCCCTAAGAACCTCACCTAATAGTGATTCCTATAGAACCTACTATGGTGTCCTTCTAGAGGGAGAGGGAGAGAGGAGAGAGGAGACTGGAGTCTCATCTCAATCTGAGTCTGCTTTCTGCAAGCTGTGTTCCTCCTTATACAAATATTGAATATAAGGGGCGGTTTCGCTAGTTGGCCGACCTACCATCACATGACCAAAGGGCATCACCAATGCCGTGCTCAATAGGACGGGCCGACGCCCTATTGAGCGTCTAATTGGTCAGGTGGCACCTGGCCGACCTGGGTCAGGTCGACTTGGTCAAACAGAGGGGTGACACCCTTTCTGCAAGGACTGCTAGCGCCCCCAAGTTCGAGGTCACCGAACTAACAGGTGGGAGAAGTTTGTTTGGCAAGGCTGGTTGAAAACCACGCAGTTGGTATGGCCGGACCGGTTAGCAACCGGGCCAGTTATTACTAGATCATTTTGCACTAATGATGGATGACCCTGGTTGTGGTCAATGTAAGTCATATTTATTTTAGTTTGTTTCTTTTAAAGTGTGATATAAGGTTTCTCTGTCCTATCTAGTTACTGTCATACCAATTTGAACTAATTTTAGGTTTTTCATTATGTAATGACACTGAAGACACTGTTATTTATCAAATTTGGAACATACTCTATTTGTTATTGCTTGTATTGTCACCCAATTCTGTCTAATTTTAATTTTACTTTTTCCTGTGCCCGAAACAGGAAATTTTTACAGTTAAATTTGGCACAGCTGCTTCCTAGCTGTAATTTGCACGCCAAATTTACCGGTAGGGTCCATTAAATGGTATCACCTTCCGTTGGAGCTCCACAACTTTGCTATGATGTCGCACCCAGAGGCACTCGTTAAGTGACGTACGACGCCAAGTTTTGCTCCATCCCACATTTTCCCTTGTATTTAAATTTGGAAACTATGTATTTAAAATAATAATTTTATTATGGTCGTTATGAATCTATTTTTCAGGGAAAACATGTGAAATAGTCATGTTTTATGTAGATGACAGCGATTTCGCCCGTCACCCTGCATTGTACACAACAGTGCAGATTGAATTTTTTTTTAAATCCGCACCCCTCAGGTTGTATTGCGAAGCCTTTCGGCGTCCCCGTTGTATCCTTTGCGGTGCCGCTACGGACAGAGACGCAATCATATTCACATTTCATCGTCCTTCATACTTCTTCTACAGTTCCTTGATGGCCTGATCAGTTTAGCTAATGTAATGCAGATTATGAGGGCGATTCAAATGAAAACAGGCTAATGGGTTTTTTACGAAAACTGTGGCATTTATTTAAAAGTAATTTCCACCAGCATTTAGGCACTTATCCCATTGTGTGACTAGCCGCGTGATTCCTTGTTCGTAAAACTCTGTGGGCTGTGACTTCAGGATCTTCATTACCTCTTGCTTTACCTCGTCGTCCAAGGAGAATCTGTGCCCTTTAAGTTTTTCTTTTAAGGGTCCAAAGGCGTGGAAAAACGAGATTAACATCACTCTCACTTTGGTTTTGACATTTTTCTTCTTGGGGTTTGCTGCTCCACGTTTTCGAGCATATATTTTATCTTGCTCATTCTTCAACCACTTCTTAGTATACAACTCAATATTGGCATTAGTAGCATTGATTCCGCCTCCTGTCTTCCTAACTGCAACTAATTATAGAGAAAGTGAATACTTAGCAGAATCTATTACACATTAATATAATAAAAATTAAAAGTTACTTACTGTAAAGCAGCTCAAGGACAGATGACCCTTTCAATCCATGTCTTGCCTTTGCGCCCTTTCCAGACCACGTCAAATGCTCAGCAACAGCCGTTGTAATAAGGCCACTCAGAATCCGTTGAGTGATTGACTTCTCGTCGTCACCACCAAAAATGCACAGCTGTTCGGACTAATTCACAAAGTCGAATTGAACATATACACCACCCATTACATTTAAACCAAAAAGTAATTGAAACAACAAGACTTACTAATCTGTTTCTGTTATCTATTGACAACAACCAGTGCTTGAAGCGGTCATAATCTTCAACAGTACTCACCGGTAGCTTCCAGATACTTTCCTGAATTACTTGTGATGGACCTGCTGTTTTAGCTAGTAATTGCTTGACGAGCTGATTAAGGGATAGTAGTGGCGACAAAACTTCTTCCTGGAAATCTATAACCAAATCATGCATTATTTTCAAATAAGTACAATAATTATTTCTGTACGTAATGTCTCTTGTGTAAACTGTGTACTTTCGAGTTGTGTCTTCAGATCCTCACTTTGTTTTTTTACATCTGCAATGGCATTCGCATAACTTGGATCTGGCGCAATTTGTAGAAAGGGAAGGTCATTCACCTGGAACACTTGATCGTGTGGTACATTTCCGATATTTTCTTTAACTATATCTATGGTAGTAAAATATTGGCATCATCAATCAATTTAACTAATCTGAGGGCATAAATCATTTACACATTTGTAATTGAGGTGAGCTACTGATGGCTAGAAGTTACTCACCATTCCGTGAAGGCAAGGGTTCACTAACACTTTCGGGTTGGATACTGACATTATCCAAAGGAGCTGTGAATAGTGTTTTACGTGGCGGTGGAGGAACATTTACTACTTCGGCCTCGTTATCACTAGAACTTGAGTTGTCGTTTTTGGTTTGGGCAACAGGTGCCAATCTACTTGGAGCTGATTTTGAAATTTTATGGATTAATTTCCGACGTTTTGAAAGGTGAGGAGTCTCATCTGCAGTGGTGGTATCAAGATTTGATTCCACTTCAGCTTTCTTCGCTTTCTGGAGAGATCTTTCAAAACTATCTATAAAAATTAATTTAATACTTATAGCTGCAAAGAAAGCTTATTTCTCAATATTCATCTAGTATATTTGTAATCAACTATTGTATATCAATGAAAATAAGTAATGCTTACTATATACGACCTTCATTATAATTAATAATTTTTGACTTGTAGTAGTACTGAATCATTAATTTGTAGTACTAATTAATTATTATGCATAGTTACCAGAACTTCCCAGGATTTTGCAAACATAATTCTTCCATTCGACCCGAGGATGAGTAAATTTATTAGCTGCTGTCCTTATTAGTCGGTCAAGTGCTGTTCCTTTTGCTGAGTCTGGCCAGTCACAAGTTTCCTTATCTTCAGATAACCATGCTGAACTGATGACTGCCACCGATTCGTCATTAAATGCTACAATAGCGAACTTCTTCATGCTTGATAGGAATTCAAAATGATTTCTAATAAACGGAAAAGTTGGTGACATTAATTACCTGCAACAAAATATTCTTCAAATGATGTTCACATACACAGACAGTCAAAACACATGCATAAATAGGACGATTTCACTGAGACAATTGTGATGGCAGGCTGTACAATCAATTAAGTTAGTGGCCCACTGCATTAGATAACATTATCTCGATTTATCGCAAGCTAATGGTATGCAATTCATGCACGGAAAAGAGCTAAAACCCCAGATACGAATTTTTGAATGCTAATCGTATGCAATTCATGCGCGGGAAAGAGCAAAAACTCTAGGTACGAATTTTCGTTCGCGAATCGGAAGCATTTCGAACGATGATATTCACCTGGAACTTCAACCGACAAAACACATGCTAATCGTATCCAATAAGCACGCCTTTTTCAGCATGTTCTTAATATCGTACCCTATAAGCATGCTTTTTTCAGTATGTGCTTAAAATCGTGCACAACTCGTGTGTATCGGACACAAATCGCATGAAAATAGTGCGAACGTGCTACTTGGGGTAACAAAGAAATTGGTACTCTATTTTGTAATATTCCAAACACTTTTAGTCTTTGAATTATACGTTCAACATGAATCCTCACACTTGCAACTTTATAAGTTTCCATTATTTCTTCTTCACTAAATTGTTGGTTGCGGCTTGCGAATGGGGGGGCATGACAGTTATGACACCTTTATCTTCCAGTGCAGAGACAATTTGTGGGAACCTCTTGTCAGCCATTACTTCATCACCAACTTCAAGGTGATCTAGAATTCCTGAATCGTTAGTAATGAAGGAATCTGTGGTCCGTCCACCATACCCTTTAGACAAAAAGAAATTAATCTTGACGGGGCCATGCCGATTAAATGTTTAGAAGTAAATGTTCCTTTATATTGGGAATACATGTATGTCTGGGCCATGACTCCAGCAGGCTTCTCGGTTCTGATCTCAGCGCAGTCGATGATCACACAAGTGTTTTTGTAAGACTCTTCAAAGCATTTCGGCTTAAGCGATTTAATGGCTCTGTTAATTGGCCAAAATATGAAGTCCTTGTTTTGAAGGATTAAAAGTAGCAGAATTTTACTGAAAATTCTGCTGATGGTGGTTGGGTTTATTTCAAATAAGGCCCCCAGTGCAGCATATGACACTCCAAGTTTCATTTTCATCAAGAAGATCAGTAGTCTGTTTGACAATGAAACGTGAAATATCTTCTGGCTGGTAGGCAATAGTCCCAACAGGAAACTCGTGACATCTTTGCTGACTCCAGTAAGACTTATTAGTGCATATGTGTTAGCAATCACATTTTCATAACCTTCAAATGTTCTTCTGATTGTGTCGCTCCCACATATCTTGTCACCAGTTTTGATTTCATCAGGAACAGTTCCCACGTGAGAAATATTTACATGACAAACATAGGACTTAGATTCGTTGTTTGCTGTTACAGAGAGGAAAAGTGCAAAGTTTTCCAAATTCTCCTGGATCATCATCGGTTTGCAGTCCAATCTGACAAAAGGAAATAACAGTTCATTTCTAATTTTTACAAATTAAATAAGGCTATATGCTTGTGTTGTGAAAGTTTAATTTTTATATGAAATGCCAAATTAAAAAATATTTCATTTTTGGAATTATGTTTCTAACAACGTTCATGTGTGGTGGCGCTATTTGTTATTTGGAAATGAACATTTGACATTCTGTAAAATCTGTACTGAATAATAACTAATAAGAACCTCTCTATTTTTCTCTATTCTTGCTTCACGAATATCCTCCAGGTCTAAATTTTCCACCCTAGAATGAGTATCAATTTTCTGTCTCTTGTTAGCCATGCAACAAACCATTTGTAATACTATACCTTTTTCTTATGTATATTAAAATAAATTATACTAACCTTTCAAGGTCTGAAAGTATTTCAAAAAAGCTCGATCTTTTATCCACGCTTCAAAAACAGTCCATCTCCTTATAATCAGTTGTCTTGTTTCATGTGAAAATTAATTGGCAGGTCGGTATGAATCCTTTTTCTGCCCCGGCATGAAGAACCATAATGCGTCTTCCTTTTACAGAAGGATTTTTTGGTCCAGTTGTGAGTCCTTCCATAAATGCCTGCCTAAAACAAGGGGTGTCTGAAAGTCTACTACCTCCAGGAAATATTATGATGCACAGTGTTTGATAAATGGAATCAATATAAAGCAATCAATATGTTAAATGCAATGATAAAGAGTAGGCGGCATCAAACAATTTTATGCACTGCCTTATCTCTCAAGCTTAAAAAATGTATCAGCGGACAAACACACAGACAACATACTGTAATGCGAGTGATGTCAACAATTCAATCTCCTTTTTCAAGGTGGATTTCAAACAACATTTAACTAAGTTTTAAAAATACCTGCCTCATTTCCATTGAAGAGAAAGGGGTATAGTTTCTTCAAATCGGCAATTGACGTGTGTCCGAATTCTAATGGATTTCGCAGTGCATACTGGCGATCGAAAAACGTTTTTTGCATCATTTTAAGGCATTTGGATGTATCCTTCTTGCTCTTTGCTGATTCGTTTATCATCCAACTCCTGTAGGACGTTATAGTTTTCTCAGTTTCTCCTTCAGGTCGACTACCGATGTCAATGATGATGGAACGAATATTCCCAGCTTCTAAACCTTTGTCACTGCTGTGGTTACTCTGTGCCACTTTCTGTGCTTTCTTCTTTGCTTTAACAATTGGAAGATCTTTCCATTCCCGACGACGTTTGTTGTGAAACTTATCATGCAATCTTTTACGCCAATAAGTCTAAAACAAAATTCCATAATGAAACATCTAACAAAAAACAACGTCAGCAGCGCTGTCCTAATGTCTACTCATTTTAGAAGCATATTTGCTTCCTTTACAAATTTTATTCAATTGGTGGCAAGTTAATCGATAGAGAATGACAACAGGGATATTCATGTCTGTCAAAATAATCCAAGACTTTAAGCAAAACGAGCAGAGTGATGGATTCCTAGACAGACAGGCTTATTGTTGCTTATGTGAAGCATAATGTCGAAATTTTATTTTTGCGTGCAAAACAAGACTAACTCACCACTGCCGCAGCTTCCGAAGAATTGCTCTCTAAATGCGGGTACCTCAAGACTATAGCTTCAGCTGCTTCTCGGTACTGTGAAGAACTGGGAAACCTAAAAAGTGAAAATTGCAGAATTGCAAATTTCCTGGAATGCATAGTTTTGAAAGTTTGTCTAAAATTAATAAGATAAATTGCAGTTGTAAATTTGTTAAAAGGGCAGGGGCATGTAATTTTTTTTTAAAGTTTAAGGAGGGGTCAGGACCGGGCACGCCATTTTGCATGCATGGTGATTCGACCTGGATTGCTAATTTGTGAACTCATTCAAAGATGAAATGAGCCATGTTTACTTTAAAATCTGAATATTTCATTGTTGTTACATGTCACATAGGAAATTCTAATAAAAACTTACACTCCACAGTATTGGCTCATTTGAAGGGCAATAGAGCCAACGAAATCATGTCGCTGTGTCGACGAGAGTTGGTTTCCTCCTGATAAAGTGGATCTCACAATTGGATCTATTATATCTTCGTTAATGATGAAAGTTAGTGGCCAAGGTTTCAATTGAATGAAATCGCATATGTCTTTTCTTGAACTGCTGCAATGGAAAATAAACAATTCATGAGTGATATCTGATGCAGAACTAGAACATCCAAGATCGAGAGAGACTGACTGATCGTCTTTGCTCTTTAAAACAGTGTTATTACTGTCTTTCACTTGAGCAGTGTTCACTTGAGCAGTGTTCATTTGAGCAGTGTTCATTTGATCAATGTTCAAAACAGTGTACTGAGAATGCTCCTGCCCCACGAAACCACCACAACTGGTGCTTTCTGCAAATTTCAGCAATCGCAACCTGACCTTTTCATTTGGCAAATCATATTCACACTTATAATCAACCCAGTCATTAAATTCATAATCAAAGTATTGTAACCAAGTGTCAGCCTTGCTCACACCAAATTCACAACAACAAGTTTGGTGAACATCAACTCCAATATGTGTCACAATTGACTTCCGCTCTCCAAAGGTTACATGAAATTTCCTGTAACTATCTCCTGTGTTCAGGTCAAGCCAACTCATGACTTAAACTTATACTAAAACGCTTAATAATAATATTAACTGGGAAACAACACAGCAAACAACATACCCATTAAATAACTAGCACAGATTGAGCAGCTCACTTGCAATCTAAGTCACATGACTATTTTTCAGCCAATGGTTGCCACGGAAATAGCACCAGTCACCTGAAACAACAGTCAACTGCCAGTGGGCATGATTGGTTGTGCAAAGGTCTATGGACAGATGGTCAACTGACTAATTAAGCGTCAACTGACACTAGAGCCTCGTCAGTTGGCATTAAAACTAAAATACCCATTCGTCAGAAAGCATATATACATCTGGTATATTTACTACACTCAATAAAAGGGTCTGTCACATGACAATAAAAACCAGTCCTTTGACCAATTTTCATGTCAAATTAGCTGTTTTAAATCATGCCTTGGTTAAATGACGATTAAATTACGGGTTTTATTTTCTCTGTGTAGCAAAGATTTGTATAGTGTCCACAAGAAGGAAAAACTGCCAAGCTCTTCACTTTTACTCTTTCCAATTCTTTCCAACACGGCAAAATGACTTCCCAAAACCACTGACTGCACCCATTTGTATCTCTCCCATATATTACTGTTGTCAACACACTGAAGACATGGTGCCATACTTTATGGCACCTTGTTCCCTGTATAGTGGCCATGTGCAAAGTAAGACGCCCAAGCCTGTCATCGCTAACTGGACATTTGTGGCCGCAGCAACATAAACCTATCCTCACTATACGGTACTATTCTCTTGGTGAATTGGAGGTTACAACCCCTTCCCCCCAAGGTCCAGCGAGCCTGTGAATGCCACCTAGGAGTATGAATTTCTCACAGGTCCCATACAGGCTTTTTGCGTAATCCTTACGGCCTTTCACTGCAATAACATCCAGCACTCTTCTGGGAAGGCTTTCTACCAGTTGCTGATACTTGGCTGCTAGAATTTGTTGCCATTGTTCCATTAGTACCTTGGTAATGCCAGGAGCTGATTTTGGGCGGCTAGTCTAGCATGCAATCGCCGTTCCAATTCATCCCAAAGAGCCTCTATAGGGTTCAGATCAGGGCTCTGAGCAGCCAATTTCCTCAACATCCGTGTTACGGAACAATTCTTGTAAGCACTTTGCTTTGCGACAAGGGCATTGTCATGTTGAAACCAAAAAGTACTATTACCGAATTTCTATTTACTTTGCACTATTCAGATTTCCCTTTACTTGAAATAAGGGGCCTAGCCTGAACCACGAAGAACATCCCCAGACCGTAACGCCGCCTCCACCAAACTTCACAGTTGGCAGAACACATTCCACCAAGAAGCGTTCCCCTGGCATTCGCGAGACCCAAATTCGTCCATCAGACTACCAGATGGTGTACCGTGATTCGTCACTCCACAGAACACGTTTCCATTTGTGCAGAGTCCAGTTTCGGTGAGCTTTACGCAACTCTAAAAGACACTTGGCATTGATCTTGCTGATGTTAGGCTTATGTGCTGCTGCAGGCTGTTGAAACCCATAGTTTTCACTTCTCTATGAACAGTTCAAGAGATCACCATGGTTCAAGAAGTATTTTGGGACTCAGATGTAATTTCTGTAGCAAAAAACTTTCGATCTTTAGCTCACAATTCAATTCAGGAGTTGCCGGTCCCTGTCTGTTAGTTTAGGTGGCCGACCAGATCGTTTTTGGACTGTGGTTGAACCATAACATTTCCATTTTACGATGACATCATTAACAGTTAAACGAGGAACTTCCAGTATGGTAGAAATTTGTGTTACAGTTTTGTTGCAAAGGTGGCATCCTATGATAGTTCCACATTGAAATTCACTTAGCTCTTTTGAACGACTCATTGTATTACTAACCAAAATTTTATGATATTTGCAATGTGTGCTTTGTTTATACCTGATTTCTTTACAGTTTTTGCAAAGTTAGTGGGAAATAAAAATGTGGGCAGGAGAGGATGACTCCTTTCTCGTATGAGCGTAAAAATATGCACGTGTTTTAATGTGCCAAAAAGTTTTGTCTGTTCACACAGACATCAGCAGAGCGTAAGCATTCCGGAGCTACAAGTTGATAAAATTGGTTATATACAGGCGATAACCACACTTACAGAAATCTTACTTCAACAAAAATCAAAAAACATACGGGCCAGATCCAAAACTAGAAACGAGACGAACAGTAAGCGCAAACAATCTATAACGATGAAATAATTAACACTAAGGGTTGTAAAATCGTGATATGCAGAGAGCTTGCAAGTCAGCTTGCGAAATTTCCTTGATGCGGTCCAAGTCAAAGTGAGACCAATTTTGTTGCACCAGCCAGTTTACGAGGGGGCCGGAAGCTGTACCCTCCTGGTCATTAAGACTCACATAATCTACTAGCTTACGACTTAACATTATACACATACGTGTATGTTCGGCGATGTATAACCTAAAGCGGTTGCTTTGGAGTTCAATAATAAAAAAATGTTGCAAGTTCAGGAGAGTGATTGCTGAGTTAGAAATTATCATATTCAATTCAGGGTTTGGTTTAACGTGTTCAGCCCATCATATTTTGAATTGTCTACAAGTTTGGCCAACATAGATGCAACCACACTGACCACATTGAATACAGTATACCCCCGACCTCTGAAGGGGTGGAATCGGGTCTTTGGGTCTGGATAACAAGCGACCCACAGTGTTATTAATGAAGAACCTTATTGAAATAACAAATTTTTTGACAGTGCGAGCTAACCTGTTTGTCAGAGAGTCCTTGAACAACCTAAACACTGTTGCACGAGGTAGTGCATCTTCACCGTAAGCTTGCTGCAGCTTTTCATAAGTTTCAGAGGCTGTATGCTTTAAGCGAAAACAGAATCTTATTGCACTGTACTGCTCCTCTCAGGTAACCTCCATTTTGTGGCATGCGAAATGCAAGTAGGGTCTGCAGCATATTGCACGGCTACCAACTGACTAACAAGAGAGTGAGCACTGCCACCTATGAGCTCTTTTGTACATTAAACCCCCGTTCTTTTCAAATATTCATGGTACAGGCATATAACACTGAAGAAAGTTACAGGAAAAAATCAGTCTCAGTCTTTGTTGATCAGCCCTCATAATTGTATATAATAATGACTCGCATATGTTTAACTTCAATCTATTATTTATACAATTGATTACATACATTTTTGTAAAGTTACGAAAACAGGTGGTTTGGGTGACCCCTTGGAGATGCAATCGAAATCAAGTATATGCTTCTCTGCAAGACATCACTATCATTATGAGATGAAGGGGGAATCATCTCCATTGATCTGCTCAGCGCATCTTCCAGGCGACGGTTCTGCCTGTGGTTGTTAGTCATACAAATGCAAGCTGGTGATTCGGGCAGGATACGCAGGTAGAGTTACAGTTATAACTACAGAATGTGTACAGCACAAAAAATGTCCTTTAATGCATTTCAATTGGAAAAAGTATAGGTTTTGTGACCGTTTTAAGCAAATGTTCGACAATTTGGCCCTCATTAGCAATGCGTAGTTGCACCCTTTGTATTAAGCTCCGTGTTAATGAAGATAACATATCACTTGAAATTGTCGTAATTGCAAGTTGAATTCTTTGTTGTATATCACTCAGCGAAGTTCGGGGAGTCATGTAAACTTTGCCATTATTGCATTCAAATTTGTTTAGAAGTAAGTTAACTTTATTGATTTCAGTAAAGTTTATTTCATCCAATAAGATTAAAAATGTTGATTGGACCAGGAGCAGCCAATGCTTTAAAAACTTCTTTCGCAATATACCAGTTAGGTGAGGGACACTGTAATGAAGGAGCCAATTTCTCCACTCTGCAGCTTTGCAAAATTTTCTTGTTGTGAACCTTAGATGCGTAATGAAGTGTGGAGTTTTGATCTTTAATAGGCATTGATTGATTAGGAAAAAGTTGATAGCCACAATTCGGTAATGTGGCGGACGACACACAAAAGCAGGCTGTGCATGTAGTCTGGGGACTACATTAAAAATAAATCGAGAATTACTTTCATATTCATTCACAGAACAATTTTAAAATTTGCATTGTAGTTTAGGAGATCCGCAAGAAATTCTTGAATGTGATGATATCTGCTGTAGCGACTGCCATTTTGAAAGTATTTTATTGATATGATGCGCATTGTGCTGCCACCTAATGTGAAATCGATGCAACAGTTTGTCCTGTGCAGTAGGTACACATGCGTTGTAAACCAACTTTGTAGTGTAAATACACTAGGAGCAAAAAATTCATGAACAATCAATCCTTTACGGTATAAAAGACTGGAGGAAGGGTTAAGATAAACTGAAATTATTATTATTATGGTGTTACATTACCTGCTTAGCCAGTTTCTAATTTTCTGATTGTTGTTGCATTTCGATGTTATAGATGCATTGATTACACCCTAAGTCAGGGTTGGGGAAAACAGTTCTGACATAACCTAATGAAGAAATTAAAAATTAGCCCATACTGAAGCATTGATAAGGAATTGACACATCTGCAGATACAACTGAACTTTCAGTGCAGTGATTTTATTCCTATCCAGTTGAGGCTTAGCCTTTACAGCTTTCAGTGCGTTGGAGGAACGACCTGTTAAACTGCTGAACTCCAGTTCTTCTCTTGTGAAAACCAATGACAGGAAATCATGCACTAACATCGCTTTTTGCAGTACATGGTGTAAAAACCATCTCAATAATTTGCTGAAGAAAAATAACTAATTCCCAGTACTGATCTGATGTGTCTTCAATTTCATCGCCAATTATGAATGGTAACATTCTGAGCAAGACCCAATTTTGAACAGCATTTCCTCCTAACTTTGTTGTTCTTTTTTTCTTATCCTGTACAGTTGCTGGTTTATCTAGGGCGTTTACACCCAAAAAGTGAAAATTGCTGATTCGCTGATGTAGTTAATTATACGAGAAATTTTTATTTGTTTTGACAATACTTTATTACTGGAGCGATGCTGTACTGTACCCTCCAACATATCAGGAGCAATGCAAGGAGGTAATCCATACTTGCAAACATGATAATTAGCAAGCTCGTTAAAAGAACTCATTGTCCTAATAACATAGTTTTCAAACTTTGCACCGCAATTTAAAAGTTTTCGCTTAACACCTGTTGCTCACGAGCAATGTCGTAACCCTGAGCGAGGTCATTTTCAATCTCATACGGTTGGTATTGCATAAGTAGTTAGTAGAAATAGTTTTCTGGATCTGCATGCATTTGGAAGTATGGAACTCTGATGACTGCAGGTAAATTTCTAATTGCCATTTTTGTATTGTCTGTAAGCGTGATCAGCATTTGCGAGATCAGCATTCACTTGTGAATTGGTTGCTTTTCGGCATCAACACTGTCGTCAGCAGCATCCAAAGATCTGCCATAATGTGGCTCAAATTGCATGGGGAATTCGACGAGAGACATATCCATGAATTTGTAGTGAGGATGTTGTCTAGGGCGTTTCTGGTAACGATCAAAGATATTGGATACCATGCCTATTGCATTGTCTCCATGAAAGCGCAGAACGTGATAGCGCTTTTCTGGTTTTCACGTATTCAAGAAGACGCAACGTGTACTTCCCCGCAACGGCAAGAGTGTCAAATGGTAGGCACATTCACGTGGAAATTTGGCGCTTGTTTAGTATTCGCATGGAAATTTTTAACATTTTTCGCCAGATGTTTGCTTCGTTGTGTTGAATTAGTCGAATGGCCTGGATAATGCCTTCACGGAGATTTGTTGGCTCATTTTTTGAAATGTACTTGCTGATGCAGTATGCTAACCTCTCATCGCTTCCATGTTTGCACCCCAAATGAGGAGAATGTCGAGATTGGAATTATTGATGAACTTGTCTTGGAGTCATCTTTGTAGAAGAGAGGTTCATCCACCATGCGCAATGAATTCATGCGACATGTGCGAAGGAATGCTAGTTTGATCACAAGGTTTTCGTGGGAAGGAAAAGCGACACATGTTATTTCTATTCTTGTAGCATGTGTACGTGTTACGATGTATTTGATTTCGCCTGACAAATCCATGCAAATCAGAGTCATCATCTCCAGATGTCAATCGGCAAGAAATGATGTCATCAATCAGTCTTATTCCTTCTTCTGACTGAAATGATGGGCTATTCTCCAGTCAAATGACCATATGAACGTGAGGACTGCCAAGGTTTTGGAACTCGATGTGCCACCAAAAATCTGTAAGTATTCTGCGGTTGAGTCAATTTACCAAGCTCAACTCGAATTAAATCTTGAGGCACAAGATGCGCCAAGTGATTGACTGTGACATCCTTGTAGAGAGGATTGTTTTCAATTAACCAATGGAGTGTGACATATATGCAGTGGCGAGAGATAGGAAAGTAATGTGAGATATTGTGATCCTCAAGAGTCTCGGTAACAACTATAGTTCGTGAATCGTCGTTGGAACGAAGCAACATTTTTGGTAGCTTCTCACTGACTTCAGAAATGTCTAGCGCAAATAGATTGGCTTGGCATTTGAATCCATATTGACCAATGCGACCGTCAAAATTGAATGTTTTCAGGTATGGGTTTATGCGGTGAAGAAGTCTGTATTCAGACTCGTGCAAGTAACTGATATCATGTTGAGAATTTTGCGGATGCATTAGCCTTCCAATGTGTGCAATCTGTGATTGATCCCTGGGGTTTTTGAAGAATACAAGGTAGTGAGAATTTAAGCCTAACGTACGACCGTCTTTTGCCTTTGGAAATAGGTTTTGTTGAATGGGAATTATTCTTAAATTTTTGTGATGAGAACCCTTTGTAAATATATTTGCCATTTGCTTATCGTCCTCCAATTCGGACATAAGGTCATCTAATATTAATAGGTTGTAAATCTTTGGAGAAAAGCTATCTTATAACTCTATTGAGAATCCTTCAACAAATTCAATGTCTTCATTAGTTTTCATCATTTCTTGGTACATTGGTTGGAATTCACCATTGCACCATACGATATGCTGAGGTAGAGGTTCAATCATCTTATCAATATTTTCAACTAACATTTTTGTGAAGTTGTTTTCCCCCCGACATTGTTGAGCCTACGATTAGACATGGACTGGAGCTTGAAGTTTTGGATTAAATTCGACTTCCATTATTGAGTAAAAGAACGATCCACACAACACAAAATCAAAACAAAAAGTGTCTTTAATATCACTTTGTACACTTATATACATGAATAAATGCATAGCCGTAAAAGGAAAGATGTAAAAGATCATGTAGTTGTAGAATCTCAGATGCTAATGCGCAGGGAAAATGTTTGCTTTCCCTCTCGTTGAGTAATGCTCGCTATCTTCGGTTCTCCTTCCTTAGGATGTCGACCTCGGTAGCCAAGTATTTCTTTTCCATTACAATAGATGTGCATGGAATCGACAAAATGGAGGAATTATAATTTTCTACATTTGTAACGATTGCCATTATTACTTGCCTCGTCTAATTTTTGGTTGGTGTCCATTCTAGTCTTAGACTGAATAGTCTGGATGTGTGTTCAAAAAGTGAAGATTCGAGCTCATTAAGCGACCCAATGCTTGAAGAATATTTATTATGCTGCATCAAGAGTGGATAAATAAGTTAGAGTATGCAACTGCCATAGAGCCCATTGCGGAGAGTCTCTTACGTTTGGAGCGTCCCCTTGGAATTCGTCGGTCATTTTCGCAAGTTAAACTCGCTCCGCCACGACTCTGTAACGTCACGAATCTGGCATTATTTAAACCTCAGCAAATTTTCTGATCTTGGCTAGGAACATATCTACAATGTAACGTGATCGTTTCCAATTATACAAGTAAATTTAAAAAAATATTGTATTAGACTTGGGACCTGCTCTGCATATGCACAAAATGTTTCCTTTTTTGGTGCACAACATCATTGCGAATTAAAATGGATTTCTGTGCTGTGCGATAATTCAGAGAAGATTACAGGTTCCCAGATGCAGTCTTAAATTGTGAGAACAAAGTCTCAACAGCGCTTCCATTTATTTGTACAGGAACAATGAAGTAACCAGGGTGTTCTGGTAAATGTCAGATACCGTGACACTGATCTTAATGTAAAGTTGGGTAAATATGTTATGTTTTATCAGTTGGTGAATTCATGTACTTTCTGAAAACATTTAATCTAAATTACTCACTAATTTTAATATAGAAAATATTTGGTGAAATACAAGTGAATGTCGATTTGTCAAGAATGATTTCGCCCTAATGCAATTTGCTATACCTTCATTACATACAATTTGTTATCCCAGTAATAAATGTATATGTTGTCCCAGTACTAAATGCAATGTTGTGATAGTGAAAGTATGTTGTCATGCAACCTGTTACACAATTGCAATAATTATTACTATTTATAAATGAAATCTGGATCTTGGTGTAGTTTCTCGGATCTATGTGGCCTTCTTGCAGCTGCGCAACTTGCTGATTTTTCCTCCTCAGTGGGGGCTCTGTCTAGGACTTCTGATTCCTAATGAGACATTGCGATACTATTATACAGGGTGATTCAAAACTCTTTGTACAAACTTTCAGGGTATATTATATGCATGAAAGCAAGAAAAAATTTTCATATGAACCCATGTCCGCAAATGCTCCGTTTTGTCTGTAGCTCCCGAAACGTGACATCCGTAATGTATGCTCCCTAATGTGAATGCATGTCTAGCGAAACCGACGTTTGGCCCTAGGAATGAGCGGAGGCAGTTATGGAAATGCATTTGTACAGTTTGGACACCTACAACATTTATTATTCAAAGGAGGTGTTCAAAATTGCGCCCGGCTACAAAATTACATGCACGACAACGCCGAATCATTGATTGTCGGTTGCGTTGAAAAATCTGTGGTGTGTTGCGAACTTGATCAGCAGCTGCTGAAACTCGAGCTACAAGGTTCACATCCGAATCTACAGGAGTTTCATAAACAATCTCCTTCATATGCCCCCACAAGAAGAAATCTAGGGAGGATAAATCAGGTGACCGCGGTGGCCAGGAGACAGGCCCGCCCCGGCCTATCCATCGGTCTCTGAAGGTAATGTCCAGCTAATTCCGAACACCACGGCTGAAGTGTGGCGGCGCACCATCATGTTGGAACCACGTTCCTCTGCGCACAGCCAGGGGGACATCCTCCAGGAGTTCTGGCAACACTTCGGTCAGGAAAACTTGGTAATGTGCCCCAGTCATACGAGTAGGCAGCAGGTATGGCCCTATCAACGAGTCACCAACGATCCCTGCCCAAACATTAATACTGAACCGTTGCTGATAACCACGCACCCTTGTGGCATGCGGATTGTCCTCACACCAGACATGCGCGTTATGCACATTAAACATGCCTTCCCGCGTGAAGGTGGCCTCATCGGTAAACAGTACTAATGCTGGAAACTCGGGATGTGCCGCAGCCTCCTGCAGGAACCATTGCGCAAATGCCATGCGAAGGGCGTAATCTGATTGTTGCAATGCCTGGACGCGTGGCCGATGAAAAGGATGCAACTGTTGGTCGTGCAACACTTGCCACACGAGGGACTGGTCAACACCAAGGGCACGTGCAACAGCGCGTGTGCTTATCGTTGGGTTGTCTGCAACCCTGCGTATTACCTCTTCTTCTGTCTGTGCTGTACGTGTGGATCTTCCCCGACCAGTACTTCCCATGTTGGCCTGGAACTGTCCAGTTTCGCACAATGTTCTGTGCAAGTTTGCAAAAGTTTGATGACTTGGTACATGCCTGTTTGGGAATCGCTGATGATACATTCGCACCGCAGCTCGCCCACTTCCATTTGCAGCCCCAATACACAAAGTGCATGTCTGCCATCTCGGCAAATGTGTATCGCTCCATTGGACCTACACTAAGTGGATGCTGGCCTCACATGTGCTCTTTGACCTGTTACCAACTGGGTTCCACAAGTTGGCAACAGTGGTACGACAACCGGACAACGCCCCCTAGGGCCAAACGTCGGTTTCGCTAGACATGCATTTACATTAGGGAGCATACATTACGGATGTCACGTTTCGGGAGCTACAGACAAAACGGAGCATTTGCGGACATGGGTTCATATGCATTTTTTTTCTTGCTTTCATGCATATAATATACCCTGAAAGTTTGTACAAAGAGTTTTGAATCACCCTGTATTTTGTGAAGAGTTCTCGAAATTTAATCTTTTATATTACTTACTTCCGGAATATTTATTAAGGAAAATAGTTTATTACAATGGATACATGAGAATCATAACATCCAATGGCAATATGCACCTGGGATTCCCTTTTATTCTCAAGAATGGTGTCCTTGTGTGGTGGCAAATTACTTTTTCTTCTTGACTGCGCTTTCTTGTTTGCCAGTGTTGCAAAAGTGTACATTTGGTCTCGCAATGACTCCTCCTTTGGCCATCTCAGAAGCCTTGAGTTTGCTGTAACCATTCCAAAATTCATTACATTGTCCAAATAGTCGGTTTCGACTATTGCTTCTATCCCATGGCTTCCATCCAGAAAACTTTGCCTTATCGCTGTGTTGGCCATAACTTGCTCCACCGCTAACTGTACTAGTCAAAAATAGACTGTGAGCTGCTGCAACCCCAAGCAAAGTGATATAGAAATAACCATTTAAGCCTCTGGAAACTTCCCCAACAATGGTTTTCCCAACTACGTGTCCATCATCTGTCACAATAGATTTTTCTGCAAATTGGGATTGACAATATTGTTTAAATATTGCGTGCCCGTGAAATGACCAAACAATTGACAAGGATTCCAAACAAATATTTGGGGTTTAAAATATTTGTTGACATTTTGCCAACTGTGCTGGTACATAATCACAATAATATCTATGATTCAAAGTGCACATGTTGGTCACAGTTTTTTGCAGGTCCGTAAGGCCAGTTAACATCATGGCGATGATCTTTAAGGCCTTGTCATTGTTTTCTGCCTTGCAGAAGTCATTGTGAAGCCTTTTTCGTTGAGGGCATATGTCAATAATGATAACGTCAAATTCCTGTATTGTGGTCATAATCTTGCAAGTCGGCTCTGTCATTTCTGCTGCAAGTTCAAATTCCTAATTGTGTTTAAGGCTACATGGAAGGACTTTGGCGCAGAGCATCGTCTGAAAAATTCAGATTCTTGATAAAGTGTTTTCCCTATACCAGAAGCCCAGGTGGTCGCATTTTCTACATGGGAGAAGAGGGTGCTAACAAAACAATATAATTGTTAGATTTAAAATAAACATTTTACATAATGTCCTATGAGGCGTATTTTCATTTTTTGCGATTGTTATTGAGTGCAATTTCCAAGGCACATTAGAAAACTTTGCCAATTCACCTTTAATTTTCGGGAAACCCACGGGACCAATACTTAATGGGTGGAATAAGTGAACAATTAAATTGTCATGTGGAGGAGGCCAATATTTAACTCTCATTTCTTTTACTCAGAAGATATGGGCGCATTTCGCAGGGTCTGTTTACAACTACAGTAGGACCCGCTTATAGCGTCTCCCGCATACAACATTATTCCGTTTATAACATACAAATACAATTTAACAGGCTTTGAGCATGCCTTTTTAGTGTTAGAAAAACACGCATATAACTAACCCACTTATAATGAAATCCCGTTTTTAAAGCAGATATTTCGCTGCAACCCATCCTGATATAACGTTTTTGAAACGTAAATTAATTAAATTGGGTCCATCATTTTGAAAGACCCTGTATATTATTTTAAGAATTGACCTTCCTTAAATTATTCTCTTGATATTTCAATTGCGCAAAAACGAGTTCATTTATTAAAACACAAAAATTATAGTGAATTGCATCTAGTGGCAAGCGTGGAGACAGCAGGGATGATTTCGGCCAATCACAGAGTACCTGAATTCGCATTCATACCGCAATTCGGTACACGATCGGTACAATATCGGTATTTGTAGTCCCCAGCGTCACCTAGCGACGTTGGGTTGTGCCGAATTTGTCGACGCGGAAATGCTGTGTAGGCATAGCAGGATTTTCGTCGGTTTGAGCCGACGCGGCTGGGTTCGGCCGGCTGTTTCGGCACAGCCCACGCCGGGTCGTATTGGCCTGTAACATATGCACTAATTTCTTGTCATTCTTATCAGATCATATACGATCAGAAATAGGAATCGAAATTCTTATATGATCTTATGCTGTATTTTTGACTGGGTATAATATACCTTCCGGCATATTCCTTAAATGTTATTTATTACACCCTATACAGTAAGTCCATTGTTTGAAATTTTATTACGTATTCTTTAATTGCTGTTTTCAGGATACTACATTTTTTTTCCAATTTTGCTGCTCATATACGCAGTTAACAGCACCTTTGTCTCTTTAATATTGCAAAACAAGATTTCTATGAAACGGAAGGTTTTCGCTAGTTTCGCTGGGTATTGACTGTCATATTCCCAATAAAGTGCAAATATGACTTTAAATGCTCTTAATATATCTTGCGTATCAATGTACGGCAAGAAGTTTAAATATGCAGTTGCTCTTGATGCTGTGAATGCACATTTACCTTCGTAAACCACGTTTGGGGTTTGATCGTGCTTTGTCTGCAAACAAAAATATAACTTGCAACTACTTGCCAGAAAATAGAACACCACCTAAAATAAACATTACATATTTTACAATGATGCATTCAATATTTTCCGTGAACAATGCCAATGACAGCATCAACACATATGTACATGGTGTAATCTGTAAGAAAATGCCAAGAATTTAAAATATGAAAAAGATGACAATAAATGTTAACTTACTGTTCAGTTGGAATTCTGGATTTTTTAGCTTTTTGTTTGAATAGGTTTTCTTTATATTCTCTGCTCGTTTGCTATTTGCAAGCGAGATAATTTTTTCTGAGAATCGAGGAATGTTTATGTCCCACTCACAATTAATGTCTTTGTCAGTTCGTCTTTTAAATTCTCTACAAATCTGCAAAAAAGAGTGATTAAATAAGCTATTGTCAATTGGACAATTGCTTAATTTAAATGAGCTTGCAAAACTGGTTTTAAATAACGATTCTTGAGTTGCAACTAGTGAATGTGTTCAATATTTGCTGACAACTTGATTTTTTGCATTGGGCACATTTACACGGTTTGATGTTCTAATGGATTTCTTGTATTACAACAATCATTTTT
>WWPM01024744.1:0-29894 GCA_023279145.1 Glomeris maerens | reverse complement strand
AAATACAGTCCTCCCTCGATTATCCGGCGCCTCCGGTAATCCGGCGTTTTTTGGCATTCCTCCTGAAATCTGAAATTCTGAAAAATATCTGCCAACTATTAAAATACTTCTGCAGAAAATCTGCACTCACAGTTGCATCTGAACATATGCTGCTAGTTTGTACAGAAATTTCTATAATTTTGTAGATTATCTGCAGAATAAATATTTATCTGTAGAAACTGTAGCAGCATATTTTTCTGGGTTATTGTTACAAAACAAGTAAATTTGTTCTTAATTTGTACTGTTTTTACTTGTTCAACTCCAACCTTCAATACAAACGTGTAACATACACGCCCTGTATGCTACGTGTATACAATAAAACATATCTGCTGTTAGAAGTCGTCATTATTAGTTAATTTCCAGCAATCCGGCGTTTTCAATAATCTGGCGGTCCTCTGGTTCCATATTTGCCGGATTAATGAGGGAGGACTGTATTGCAAATTTGAAGAAGTCTTTTATATAATTTCCACAATTATCCCAAAAATAATTTGACACTTTACGCTGCGAGCTAATTTTCATGTTGATGAATTGCTTGGACATTTTTACTAAATATGTTTTTTTTCTTATTTACAGTCCACCCAACGCTGGACGAATGAGAAGCGGCCCCCACTGTTTAACAGTGGCCATGGATGGGTCCAGCGCATAGTAGGAGTAATTTTTTTAATCATTTAAAACAGCCACACAATTAAGTGTTTCTTTTGGGGGAAGGGATTGAGTTAAACGGGATAGCAATGGCAAGAATAAATTCAAAGTTAATTTAATGTTAATATTAATCTTGATTAATGGGAGTTTAAATTTGCTTTTTACCTTGTATATGGCCAGTAATCAGATGGCCATTTGAATTAAATGCGACTTTCACAGTCGCGAGTGTTCAGGTTTATACCATCTGGCGTTTATAGCATGGAGACATAAATAACTAACCAGAATTAAAAGGGTTTAAAGGCTTGGCACGGCCTCAGTTTTTTACAAGAGGGATAAGGGCTTAATGTCGCATTCTGGGTACTTTTAATACTTATTTAAAGCGCTTAGTCCATCCCTAGTCATTTATTTCAATTAATATAAACTAAATTCCCCTCCGCGGTCTCTATGCAAATGCACAGTGGAAAAACCTGAACTGTATCCTCATTGTGTAAACACTAAAAATGCCAATTGCTTTGATATAGCCTTGTTTTTGGCTTTAATTGGGGAAACAAGTGTATAATCATGACATGTTGTTTTCTAATATTTCAGCCTTCTAATGTTTCAGCTTAGCACTTTTCAGTCAGGGGTTAAAAATAGGTTTTGTTAGGGGTTTAGCTGGACAGGTAGTTAAGTTAGTTGTAGTTAGTTTAAGTTAGTTAAGGTTTTATTTATCTCAACACGTGATCTAATTAAATGGACCCAATTAATTGGAAACGATTGATTGGACTCCATTGATTAGACTCATGTGTTTCCTCCACTCGGAGGATGTGTGGCTGTTTTAAATGTGGTGGAGAAGAAAAGGAGTTTAAAATCTTGACAGGTTTCTTGGAAGCCTTTTAACAAAAAAAACATAGTCTGTTAAATGTAAATTTAATTTACGAGGTTCGCTTTGAGACCTCATAGATTTGACGGGTTCTTGGCACCCTCTAAGCAGAAATGTTTATTGGAATTGCATTCTTTTCACCAGAAAAAGGAACCCTGCCCAATGGATGCAGCGTTGACGACGCGGCAGGGCTTACGAGTTAACCTGGAAATTACAGGTTAACTCAAACAAATGGCATCCATCTTCAAAATTCCATTTATTATCTCTTCAATACTGTGTGATTAAGGCATATTTACTGAATCTTCTGAGTTGTCATAAAGTGAGTTACATTGTTCATTTCGTGTAATGATACGCATCGACCCACTTGTAATGTTTCGTATTCATTATTTCATTTCGAAAATACATTGATTTTCCAATGATTTGGGAAACCACTTGTACGCTTTCGTACATGCGTCTTATCGGCAGTGAATCTTGAAATTATTAAGGACCTTTATTTACGAGTAACTCTACAATTTGAAGTTTCAACTAAGTATTGAGACGAATTCCAAGTAGGAATATCATATTAATTCTATGTGATAATTCGGGTTGAATAACAAAAGTACTCTAAAGAATTCCAGGAAACGGAAGGGTTCGAGGACCAACTTTAAAGCTAGTAAAAAGACTTTCTTTTCACTTAAGGAATTGTTTCAGTTATGTACAGCCATGCTGAAAGTACAGCAATTTGCATCCAAAGTTTAGTTAAAGTTATACATTTTCATGTTGAACAATTATAATGTATTGCCTATATAAATTTAAGGAGTTATTCATTTTTAACATGAGCATATCTGGAACTTATTACTTAGTATGTAGTAATAAGAGAACAATAACCATCTTGCCGACGTTGGAATGGTAAATTAAAGCTTGCTGTCTGATCAATTTGGTGGGAATAACGATTTAAAAGTGGCGCTTTCTATTGCCTTTAAATGTATTTCAGCATTCCGGGGGGAGTGGCAGCAACCGATGGCTCTACCTTGGGTACACTACATTGTATTTGAACGTTTCTACGGCTACTGGCTATTACTGCAATATCTCATCACCCCCTCGCTCCTTAGTGTAACCTCAATAGGTGGCGCTGATAGCCATAAATACCGAAAATCGCGATTACAGCAGAAACGGCCCAAGTTCGACCACTGGTTCAACCCAGTCATTTGATTTTCTTCAAAACTTAGCGATGTCAGTAATCACAGACAAACCTGGACAATTGGGGTTCTTAGTGGCAAATGAAGAAGGCGCTGTTGTAATGGTATAAATGAAAATTCTCGTCAGTGCGATTTTTGATGCCAAATAGCGTTTTTTGAAATTTCAGTCTGGGGGAGAATTGGAGAATGATGAAAGGATTGCAAGCCTCATTTTCAACATGGTGAACGTGGCCAGCAAGAAACTCCTCTTACCAGCTGGATCCAACGACAACTTCACCAGAATATCTAGTACGCATATAGTCAATTCAATTATTACAAATAAACCTGAAGTTTGGACTTCAAACTGCTTTATGTTTTTGTGTTGTGATCAAAGATGAAAACGCAAGAAATAACAGCCATATAGTAATGTAATTATCGTTTTGGACCGTATCAAACCTTTCACCATTGCCAAATAGATGAATTTATATGAAGTTAGTAGATCTAGATTTTACGTTCAGGTGATTAATATATAATTTGATGTCAATTGGACCATTATACTGTTAATTAAATATATCACATGCAAATACATTTTCAATGTTGTGTTTTGCTATGGAAGAATTGTTATACATTACATTTTGAGTGCTTTAAATGTTATTGGAAACATGGACAATTGGTAACTAGCGTACAACGTATGTGGTTTTTGTGTTTTGTTTTTAATTAATTAATACTTTTCACGTTCTTGTATTTTTTCAGTTCATTATGATAGCCATGTATATGCTGTGACCTTATCGAACCGAAGACTTCATATTGTCAAGAAGAAGTATGTGCCATTTGAGCCGGTCACCGCTTGACGCGTTCCCCGAAAACGTTTTACGTCCAACAAGAGAGGATTCCCAACTATACCAGGTTCACAATTAAACCCATAGTAATTATATTGAAACAATTGATGGGGAAAAGTCGTATTGAAAGTGTAAGATCTGGTCCTGTGAGGTCCCAATGGCAAGAAATGGTTCAAAACTAGCAAAAAATAAATATGGTACCGAGAATTATCACTTATGTCAGCGAATTCTTGGTTGACAATTGAAAGGCAGCTATAGGCAACTCTGGACAAATCAACATATTTATTCAGTGGGTATCATTCGCAGTTTCCACTAATCACATTTATTGATCGCAATGATAATCACATTTGATCCTCGGGAGAGGAGGAGGAGGAGAAGAAGAAACGGAACGATTTGACCGCTCAACTAGCTTCGTCTTTGACGGGCCCCGAACCGCAACACGGACACAGTCCTGAGGCCAGGATGGCGTCGCACTCGCAGTAATGTTGCAGTGAACTCAGGTTGGGCATGTCGCCGTGGGCAGTTGACGTGCCATCGCCAACCAACCAGCACACCGATGATTCCGGTTTCGCTTCCTCGGCAGTCTCTTCGAAATCCCTGTAGCTTAGGAGGACCGGTTCGCTGCCGGACTGGCCGTGGTGCAGCTGTTCCAGTTTGTAGTAAGCCCTTTTGAGGCCGGGTAGCAGCGGGTGCCCTTTCCCGTCCGCGTGCTGTTGCAACTGGTAGCGTTCGATGTTGTTAAGGCCCTGGTCGAGGGAACAGCTCAGGTTGACGTATTGGTCATCGTGTTGTAAGGCGGTTAGGTCGTCGCTGGCCGTCACGTGGCAAGTGGAGTCGCTCTGACGCAGTAATGTCAGACTGTCCAAACTCTGGGTGTCGACGCAGTTGGCCTTCCCCGTATCGGTCCCTTCGTCCGATCCTTGGACAGGCGCTTCGAAGTTGGCCGCGGTCGCGTACTCGTTTGGCGGTACTGGTTTCGCAAGGTGAGCGTAGATCGGATCCCTGGATGTTTTGAGGCGAAAATAGGTACGTTAGGGCCGCGGTGAGGTGGTGGTGGTGGTGCCCTATTAGTGATAAAGATTTGAAACGCACTTACAGTTTGATCCCTAGCCGAAGCTCCAATAGGCTGTGGAGGTTGGGCAGCGTTGCGCGTAGATCGTGCGTGGTGATGCCGCAGTAAAATCGTAACTGGGAAAATTTGTGAACTTCCATAACGAAATGTGGCTTGATCTCCCGAACAGGAAGTAATAACAACAGCCTTAGAAGATTGTGTCTGTTCATTTTGAGACCCGATACCTACTTGAGCGATGTTCTTATTCAGCAAGTACACGCCGTAGTTGAATTGCAGTTTATCTTTGCCTTTAGAGTAAAGTGGAAATCTGCACGGTATAAAAGGGGATTATTTTGTTGTTAACGAAGAAGCCATTTTAGATAGGCAGCGGATTAGTAGGCTCGATTCACGTACTCTCTTTCGGAATCGGGCAGTTTTTCGAGAATATGGTCCACGATCTTAGACTTGGAACCGTCGTGTCTTACTGGATACCGAAGAGGGATGTGCAGGAATTGGGATATCATGGTAATGTAGTGGCACACGGAACCTAGCGCCACTGCTATCGTGATCTCGTCGTGTCCTGCGGCAGATGAAATGAAAAGTAATAGGAAGTAACAATGTTATGTTTTTTTTACGGTGAACCTGCAAAATCTTCTGAATTTGGCAACCGTACTCCGCAGATTGTGAAACCTTTGCCAGGCACCTGAAAGGTGTAATTCAAAAATTTGATATTTACGCGGTAACTGTTACAATCGACGGATAATACTTGCCTCTTGAATCGGATAAATAAACGCGAGTCCCGATATTAGTTGTTTTCTCCGAGTCATCAGATGACTACTGATTTTAAGCGTTTCTTCCCTGGAATTTCAAGCCAGTCATTAGGAGTTCATCGTGGACACGGATATATTCCGCATTGTACTTCATATTTATCAAAGACCGCCTCCTTTCGACAAGGTCTTCCCTTCCGTTCCTCAGCGCTTGAACTTTGTCCGCCAGCTCTCTACCTTTTTTTATTTTTAGAAATTTCCCACAGATCAGAAACTAAATTAAGGGGGAAAACGAAGAAAGCCCGGTCAAGTAACCACTTCGGTCGTGCAAAGACGCGCGCAGTTTCTGGATCGCGTTCTTGTCCTCTTCGCAAGAAACGCGTTGATACCGCAGCTCGTCGCTAAGCAAATTTATCTGCAGTAGCAAGCTTTCCCTTGTTCTTTTCTACACAAAAAAATAACCCACTTTATTTCTCGTTCGTGACTTTGCGCACGAGGTTCTCGGGTACCTTAGATTCTAGACAGCTTTCTCTGTCTAGATTCCTACAAATTAAAGCCTGTAGCCTTTGCACCGACAGCTCGGTCTGCAACATGGCTCTTCGAACGGTGTGAATCCTATGCGTGCGCGCGCAAAACACAAACTATAACGTTATTTTCAGAGAAAGGAGAAAGGAGTGGAACCTTACCGTTGTAAGTTACACACGGTGTACGATCGCTTTACATAGTTGTGAACCGCAGCTCGTTTCGCGGCATCTTTAGAGCCTTCTGCCTGAAGTGAAACGAAAGCTAGTTCGCAAAAAAAAGTCTATGTGGCGCAAATGTAACAAAATGTGGCGCAATTTACTTTGTTTTTAGGGACGACAAGGGTCTTGGTTGGCACTGGGCTGCTTCTGCTTCGCAAAACCACGACGCTGTCCGACGAGGTGTAATATCCCTCGGGCATCCCGAACAGTACCGTGTTGGAAGCGAATTCGTAACCGCGGTTCGGGGTCTGGTGAACCGACAGGTGATTTGTAATGAGGGGAATTGTGAAAAATATTATTGCAGGAGTTTCGATATACCTTTTCGCCTATAAATACAAGCCCACTGAAGTGAGCAGTCCACTCGCAGAACGCGCGTTCAAAGGCTCCCGTGGAAATCCAAAGCATCACCACGACGGCTGCAGGTTGTAAAGGGCTTAAACACTGATTTTGTTAGTTTAGGGAAAAGTTGGAAATTTTGAAAGGATACAAGGCGAAGCCAGGTTGACGTTTTTAGAAAACTGCGAAGGGGTGAACGTGGCCCAATTTGGATTCTGGAACATTAGAAAATAACTGTATTTTTTTTATTTCAACCAGAAGTTGTCTTGAACTTCTTGTTAGGCAATTAATTCGTTTTTAAATTATTCTTTCGATATCCGTGTCTTGTAGCACGGACCGAGATTGAGATTTCGTTACCGTGTTATTGTCAACGGGTTCGCTCGTGTAGAAGGCTGAGAAATGAAACCACACGAGATCAGTTTTTCGATTCCCCCTCGTGTTATAATAAGGTCAGATATAAAAATGCGGGTACAAAATACTATAGATACCGTTTGAGGAAGGAGCGGAATGAAGCGTGAAAAATAGCCGAACATTCTCGCTCTTCGTCACATTTACGTCTACGTTTCTCGCCATTATACTCTTGAGATGTCTTAAACGACGCTGAAATTACAATCAATATTGTTATTGCATATTTCACGTTGTGAATTACAGTGTTTTAGAAAAGTGAAGAGGTCTTAATGCTTTTTGGGTTATGTAATCTTTTATTGTTCAAAAACAATTAAAGGATTAAATTTGACACACTTTTCTTAATTCATCCATTGTTATATAAATGATAAAGTTTTTCCCTCCAGGGAGGGTGGAAATAATAATGTTAAAAGTTTTTCTTTGAAGAAATTGGCATTCATCTTGAACATTTTGATCAACCTGATTTTTCATACTATATTTATTATATCTGTTTTATAAACAATTGCCGAAAATTACAATTTTACACGATAAGTTAATATGAAAATAAACCTGCATCCATGTACTTTTTTGCCCTCAAATAATTAGAAATACATCACCTGTAGGGTTAAAAGGCCACTGAATTTCGCCCTACGTCTACCGTCTGTCGGTAACATCCCTGTTGGCAATTAACAGCAAATTTGTGTTGATATTTGTATAGGAAATTTAAAGGGAGAAATATATAATAATTAATTTACCGCTTGTTGTCGTTGGGCCCCACTGTAAACTTCGATTCTGCTCCGACTACAGCCATTTTATCACGCATTTCTGCATGACAATCGCTGAAAAATTACCAAAATCGCGTTTAATAACGAGAAAAATAGCGATCTGTCCTCGTATAGTCGTCCAAAACAAACCCATCGTCACGCGCAGCCCATTTTCTTTGGGGAAATCTGACACAGGTGATCGCGGAGTTATCGCCGGTATCGATTGCGCGATACTATCGATACTCCCAGAGTGCTTTGCGCCGCTTCACATGCGCCGTGTTCGCGCGCTTTCGGCTGCTTTTGTGTCCCTTGCACCGGTTTTCCGTTCGCCGCTTTAGTTTAGTAATTTATTCCGCGAAATGAACCGGAATCCTGGTTGCACGCAGATACGAACATGAATTGAACGGTACATTTATCTAATTTTAACAATAACAATATATACCACGTGTAATTAATTAAATAAAACGGGGGTTTCCAAGATGGCGTCGTCCATTTTATTGCACGTGTTTGTGGTCACTAATTATACAATTTAGGCCTATTCACCGCAACACATTTCTTGCATTTAGATCTATTATAATGTAGGCTTGTACATTGTATGTGTACAGTAACAATTTCATTGATGAATTCATGCTTGAAATTTGTGTTTATAGGCTTAAAATTACCATTGCTCATCTATCCCTTTTGATTAATTTTCAGGCAGATTGTTCATTTGGCCTACTTGTTGGACGAATACAACACAAGGTTTCTATACCCATCCAAGTTGAAAGGTCGTTTGAGCTGTTGATGAGTGTGTCTTCAAGTGATGAAGCCATCTTTACAAGGAGGAAAAGGAAGATGCATTAATAATACAGGTCAGTGGTATTTCATAATAATATATATCTGAAACATTGTTCAATACATGCAAAAACAATGTGGGTATTACATATTACTATATGTAACATTTTTTGCGTGCAGCAAATACACAATTGAAACACGAAATCTAGAGAAAGTGTGTATGGGCGCAATGTGAATATGACTATGTTGGCAATTGTTATCCACTAACTCAAATGTTTATTCAATGAAATATACACTGCAGTTGAGGGAACATTGGGATGCAGGATCGATACAAATGATCTTTTGAGACAATTGACTACAAATATATATACTACTCGCTTCCACCGCGATGCGTTTTCTTCGCACTGACCAAGCGTGTTGTTGAATACGTGCACAATCACACACTATTTAGAAGAACAAAACGGACGAACAATAATAATAATTATTAATTAATCGACGTACAAAGTGATAGGCATCGATTCTTAATTATATTAGGCATTGTTTAGGAACTCCTAAATGGGGCAAATTGCATTTCTCGTTGCACCGTGTCTTTTTCTGTTCTTACGTCTTTCACATTATACACGTACATGTCTATATCGTTTTTTTTTCTCTTCTCATTTGCACTCGTGTATGTTGACCAGAGATTTGCAGGTCTTGCATTTCACGTAGCAACACCAGTAGTATTTGCAATGGCACCTTTCCAGTTTCTCCACTGTGCGAGTCGTGAATCCTCTTCCGCAGCACATCGAATCGCAACCGAAGTTCCCGTTGGAAGTTGCATTGCATGGCCTGCGATAAACCGAAATAATAGTGTTTCAACATTATTACAAACGCATTATAGGCTATTATAAAGGTATACATATAATAATTGGATGGTCACATATCGGCTTTGACGCGCCCTGCGAATTTTTCGATTTGCAAATTAATGGACATTTCAGTATTCTACCTATCATATGTCGCATGGCCATTAGAAAACATTACAAACCGCTACAAATTTTGTCACGGTTTCTAGTGGATTCTAATGGATGTTTCCAATAGGGATACATAGGTGGAAAATGAACATTTATCCCACATTTATATTACAAAGTTTCACATTTTTAGAAATGTTTGTATGTTAGCTGTTACATGACAGAAAGAGAATTTGGTGAATGTATACTGCATTCCATTAGAATGTTGAAGTGATTTCCTTGCACGTGATTGGTTGGTTTGTTTCATCGATTGCGTATTCTGTGGGAGCTAAGGAATACACGAATCGGTCGATAGAGGGCGCACACCTGATCGACCAATCACAAAGCTGGGAGTGACTGCAATGTTGAACAGGAAATGAGTATATATATATATAAATATAAATACCTGCCACGTGTTCCCAGGGATCCAACCCTAAAGTCTCGGGTGCAATAATCGGGGGACTTGGTGACGTAGATAAGGTCATCTTCGGTGAACATGGGCATATAGGCATTGACTGGCATTAACTGTTTCCGAGTTCCCACTCGTCGATTGGTCACTTCTGTGGCGATTAAGTAACGGCGCTTCAGCTTGTCTCCTATCTCGCCTATGGCAGGTAAAGCTCTCCAGCATGTCTTCATGTTGCATGCCCCTGAAACGCCATGGCACTTGCACTGTGTCTTCAAACTAGATTCCAAAACCTGCAAAAATTCATCAAAGTCACGTTTTATATACATATGTGAAAGGGAATGAAAAGAAATGTCAACTTCAACTTCTTGTGAGACTTGTTCAAAGTCACTTGTGATACAGATTTTATAGTTTTCTTTTCTCCTGCATTCGAGATAAAGATCTGACCAGCTGTCAGAAATAATATGCCCTTTTTTATTTTATTTACTACACAGCGAATCAATCAAATGCTTACATTCCCTTGTGAACTATTTTCTTTAAAATCGCAACGAAAGAAAAATCTTTTTATGGAAAACATATTTTCTTTTTGTAAATGTGCATGGATGGGCAAAAATAATTGCAAATTAAATTTTGAAGTCCTATATAGATTCAACAATTATTATTATACAAACATTCCCGACAAAGACTTGTTACTTAACGTATAAGAAGAAGAATGTAAGGGCTTTGGTTTCTTATTTGCATTCACCCAAAAAAGTGTTCAAGGGTCACTTTATAAGGCTATTTTTTCTTGGATAAGTTGGGCGTTATTTTTTGCAAACTGTGGGTACGTTGTTTTCTTTTCTTTTCTTTCTCTTTCCTTTTCTTGGGTTAAAGATGTTCAAGTATTTTACAACCTTCTATAAATCGTATAAGGGGGGAGATGAGAATCGCAATTGGAATGAGGATAACTTGTCTTTTCCATTTTCTTTTTCTTGGTGAAGTTGAGAAATTTCTTTGGATTTGTGGAGCGTGACGTTTTCATTTTGTAAATTGTTCTCCGGGATTTCTATCATAAATTTCCAAGAGAGAAAAATTTCCCGAAGCTGATTGTTGCAATGTTGTAGTACTATATAATGTCTTTCACATTTATATAAATGGAAAATTTTGACACAGAAGATGTGTATAAGGATTTTAAAAAAATGTAGTGGACCTATACAGGAGAATTGGCAAAAACAACACTGAGAACTAACTTTGCAATGCTCTTATTTTAGCATTATTTGCAAAAAAAAAAGAATCACTTCTGTATCAGAAATAGAAATGTATAAATGTTATACAAAGTACAATGACTGGACAGAGAATGTGGTGAACTGGCTTTTTTTAAATTCACTCAAATATTTTGTTACTGTTTTATTTACGATAATTACGCATAAATTACCCCAAAATGTAATAGATGTCACAGTTTTACGAGTTAAACACCGAATGTTTTTGCAAAGAAATATTGCTAAACAGTTTACTCAACAGCAAGAATCACAGGTATTCAATTTTGTGAAATTCCCTTCTAGGAATCGTGATTTGTTTAAATGAATGTCAACATTTGCAATTGATAAAATGTGCGTTTTCTACAGGGTGCTTCACAATTCAGGGGACAAACTTGCAGGGTGCCTTCCCTGCATGAAATCAAGACATAAAGTTCCTATAAACCTATGTACCGGCCCAACCATTAGGTTTTTAAGTAGAACCTACATAATTCATGCTCCCCACATCTTTCCTTTGATCATTCATTATGCGTTCCTAATAAAGATGTGGGGAGCAGGAATTATGGATGTCACATTTTATGTAGGTGCTACTTAAAAACCTAAGCGTTTGGGCCGGGACATAGGTTTATAGGAACTTTGTCTTGTTTTCATGCAGGGAAGGCACCCTGCAAGTTTGTCTTCTGAATTGTGAAACACCCTGTAGAAAACCCTAATTTTACCTATTGCATATGTGCATAAACAAATCACGTTTCCTAAAAGGGAATTTCACAAACTTCAATATGCTGTTGAGTAAACTGTTTAGCAATATTTCTTTGTACTAAATTACTTCAGTATGGTGAACATTTGTGACTTTCAAGTATGCATATAGTCATAAAGTATGTAAATAATTGCGTTTTTTAGATTTTATTCCCCGTACTATGCTAAAACCAGCGTTTTGTGAAACAAAAAGTCTGTGTCTTCATTCACATACAAAGTTTTTTTGGTTTTTCAGCTGTGGTCCAATACTTTTGGCCACTGGAGGGGGGTTGTTATATACCATGTAAGAAGTAAATTATTATCATGGTGCTGAGATGTTTTGAGAGAAAAAGTCAGGAAAGAACAGCTGTAAATTGTGATTGTAAAATTTGAGGAGAGAGAGAGAGAGATAAGAAAAAGTTTAGTGTTATATGAGTAGGCCTATATGAAAGTGGAGGTTTTCTTCTTCTCCCCCACCCCCCTGTGTAGTCTTGAATTGTTTACGTGCCGTAAAAATGCGGGTTTAAACTTTTTAAATCCTTTCAACTCTTGACCCCAGGTCATCATAATCACAGTCATAGTGTATAGTTGTAGAACAGATGTATAGAGAGAGAGAGAGGAAAAAAAGATGAGAAACAATTCGTGAGTAAATTGTGTTCTTTTTCATTTTGTTGGCATTGTTGCAATGATTATCTGAAGATGATGAGCGTGGTGCTGAAGGGGCCCCCTTAGGTGCCCCCCTCCCCTTAGGCCCCCTCGTGGCACGAACCGGCGATAATTGCGCAGATAGCGTCACTCAAGTGCTTCACTGCGCAGCACTTTCCAACTTTACAATTTGGTATATAAACCCACCCCTTTTAAAAAACATCAAGCCACTCAATTCTCTCTTCTCCGTAAAGTTCCTCGTTTCTGGTGCCAGGTGGCGCTTCTACAAACCGCTGTTGATTAATCCTAAACATTTGTCCAACAATGTGGGTTACATATACTTCCTTTTTCAACAAACAAAATGTCTTGTAATCTTATGTACTACTGTATTAACTTCTACTAAGTGTTTTGTGTGCAGGCGCCATCAAGGGACCATTTTTGGAACTAACAACTATGGTTTTTGTTTTTGTTTTCAAATCAATACCATAGCTTAGTACTAAAATGTTCACCGGTTGGCACAGGGCATTTGCTAACCTCCTAATACTTTATACATAGTTTGTGAGCATGTAATTTCGAGGGTCCAAGTGATTTGCTGGGTGTTCTTTTAAAATAAAAAAAAATAACCTTTAAAAGGGATTTTACGATTGGGAACCGTTCGTAATTTCTACGCTTGGTTTCTTTCGTTTCACGCTGAATTACAAAAAGAACTCGTTATTTTTACATTTACCTGTAACAAAACCAAAAAAGAAAGAAGCAATAAAACGGCGCAAAGAATTAATCTACAGTGGCCCAAAGAAGGTTAAGGGGAAAAAAATTGTGCAGTAAAACCTCTCTGCGAGCTCGTAAACATGTCCTAGAAATTGCAGGCGTCGATTTGGGCGGTCGCAACAGGGTGTTTCATAAGTTGTAATACCCTGTGTCACTTGTGCGCGGAGGTGAAGCCTGCCTTACCTTTCGACCCGCTTGGTTGTTGTGGGTGTTCATGGCTGCTCTCACTGTCCGTCTTGTCTTGTCTTTGGAGAAAGGAGCGTCGGCGAACTCCTTGCTGAACTTGGTTCCAAAGTGAACGTTATCCCCGCATCCTCCCCATTTGAAATGGCCGCTAGGTGGCTCTCGCGGCGTCTGGCCGCAGCCGCAGTAGAAGATGGACCCTGCACTGCATGCACGACTGATGGCCCAACCCACTGCTGCTGACGTCATTGAGTACGCGAAAGCCTGTTCCCTTGTACCTTTATGGGAAAGTTACAGTTAGGGCCATCTTGTCTTTGATTCGCTGCATCCTCCAAGTGAAGGGTATATACAAACCAGTTTCGCCTTCAAGTTGATACTTTAGCTAGGGGGATGCCCTTTCCCCCTCATTGGGCCATGGTCCCGTGATGCCAACTTTGCACTTTAGTTAGTATCTGAGTAATAGGGGCATCAAGGGGGGAAAGGGGGAAGGGAGACAATCATATGACCATGGCCCAATAAGGGAGTCAAGTGACACCGGCCCTTCCCCTTTTACTCCCTTCACCCCCTTTTTGAAGTATCAACTTGAAGGTGAAACTATACTGGAAAGTGACATCCAACTTTGCACTTCAGCTATATCCGAGTTTTATTACGGGCATGAAGGGGAGACAGTCAAGTGACCATAGCCTAATGAGGGAGTCGGGTGACGTCACCCTTTCCCCTCCCCCCAATTTCATTGGGCCACGGTCTCCCCTTTTATTTGGATTTTAAATCGACTCAAATAAGATTACATAAATATAACAGAGAGGGGTGTTGCACATTTGAGATAACAGCCCAGAAGCAATAGTTGTATGGAAAAGAATGCGGAGTCATCCATTGCTAGCACCCCCCCCCCTTGCAATTAACATTATTATATACGAATACAGTTATTGTTATTTTGTATGGAGGGAAATATGAAATGTATAAAATGCTCAGAGAAAGCGCCACCTTGCGGGGGTAGGGGGGAATTTACCTGTTGTAAGATCAGCTGTGAAATGTGGGGCAGATGAAAGGGATGAGCAGTTCCATCTTCTGTCCGCAAACACTTGTTGACACGTGACCGTGGCTTTTGTGGCGGCGCTGGCGACGAACGGCATCAACTCCAGGTGGCGCTTGCATAGCTTCACTTGTTTCGTTTCGAGGCCGTAATGGCGTCGCGATCGGGCGCACCATGACGTCACGTTCCAAGTTGCAGGGGCTTTACCCACAGCTCTGCGTCATAATAAATAAATAAATAAAATAAATACATTTCAAGAAAAATAATGATACATTTGGAACCGTGAGAATGGGACGAATGCATGTCGGGTAATTCGTCTTCGTGTTGTCAACATTTCGCAATCAAAGTTGAGTGTGTGCAGTAAATATATGCATGATTGAACACGAATTGTTACGCGTGCAACAGGTGCACCTAGCATTGCATTTTTCCTCCATTTTTTCCCCCGTACTCAAATGTCATTAATCTCAATTATCCGCACAAGAAACCGCATTTTTCCAGAATACTTATTTAGTATACATAATAACATTCCCAGCTGTAAATTTAAGAAGAGCAATATTTCCATGCCGTGACGAAGTTGATATATTTGTAAAAGAAAGATGTCTTCACAAATAAGTGTTTCGTCAAAATCAAAGTGACAAGAAATGGTTTGAATGAGATACTATTAATGTAATTATAATTATAGGTTTGTCACTTTGTTGATCATGACAAATAACTTTCTAAGTTTCCACGTAAGTTAGCGAATTTGTAGTTCATTACATATATTTTAACGATACCGTATTTCAATCCTATTATAATATGGAGGATGAACTGCAAATTGTGTCATGATCAGATAAAAATCTGGAAAGCGCAGTTTCAATTGACAATTGACCTCAAAGTCTTATTTTTATTTCCCCTTGCGAGTTTTGACATAAAGATAAATGAGACATGAACATGTAGGTTAAATACGATGCTTTTTACTACCGTTCACTATATTTCCTGACATGGCTTTTTATTGTCTTTTATACGAGTAAAACAGTACATATAAAGGCAATAAAATTAAGTGCCGTTAAAAAGATATAATAGTTGGACGGTTTTATTCATTTTCCTTCAATGTCAAGTGATGAAAATCGGACCAATTTTCAAGGATAAGAGATTAATTACCTCATTTCAGGGCCATGCGACTCGCGTTCATTTTCTGGGACAGGAAAAAAAAACTATATACAAGAAGCTGGTAATTCGTTTTAAAAGTGATTTTGAGTTATTTGAGAATCGAGATGCGAAAACAAAGTATGTATATACATATATAGTACATTTCAGTCGTTTTAATTGCATTCTGATTTATATATTTCTCCTGTTAAAAAGCTTTAATAAACCTGTGCAACTTTAAAATATATTGGAGCTGTAAAAATGATGCATGGCTATTTTGAGCTTCTGGAATTTTTGCCGAAATTTGGGTTGTAAGCTATAGGTGCACTGCAAAGGGAATAATAATGATATACAATAAAAAGAAAAAGGGAAGGGAAGGAAATTACTTTAGTGGTGCATAAACGTAGAAGAGGTAAAAATAAAGAAGGAAAACGGTAATAAAATTGTAAATAAGCAGTTGTGGGACTTTTGAGGGGGTCTACCTACACTTTGCGAGGCAAAAATTACAAGATAATTAGGGAGTGCTTGCAAGTCACGTGACAAAAAGGTCAGACAAGTTGTGTGTGTGTGGTCTATCATTTGCTTTTCTCTCATTTCAAACCATATAAAGCATTGTCTCACTTGGACGCCATATTGTACATCTTTCTTACATTGTTTGTGCACCAAGGGGAGTCAGATTCACTACAAAATAACAAAACATGTGAGTCGGAACAATTTTTCTGTATACATATAAATGATTGGCTGCACAGATACTCTTATATCTGGAATAGGGTATAGAGGACGCTTCGTCGCCAATGCTAATCGCGAGTGGCAAAACGTCCATCCTCTTCAAAAACCCGTGGAATTTTTATAGGACTTCCTTATTGCAAATTTTGACTAGAAATTTGACATTTGTTCACTTCGAAAATACGTCTATTAGCAACATTTGACTCGCTGCTTTCTGTAATTTGTGTACGTATATGCATCTAGTTAGTGTATTTTAAACGAGTTTTTCCACTTTTTTTATTATTTTCTGCGAACGACGCATGTTTTCGTAATTTAAAAATATTCAAATTCCTGTCGTGAATTATAATTTCAAAAAAAACCCCCGCTACAATGACATGTACAAGCGCAGTAATTACAGGCTTGTAATTACAATTGGCATGAAATCGAGAAAGATTAATTATAATAACTCTTTTGCACGGAATTCAAGCGGATCGGAAAATAAATAAAACTTGTATTTAAATGTCAGGGAAAAAAATTATTTGGGGAAACTTTGTGAACCAGTTTTCTAGAAGCTGTTCAATGAATATTTGGAAGCGAATTTGGGCCGCATTGATTGGACAAAGGACACTTTTGAGAAAGAGTAAACATGAAAAGAAGCGATTTGCTAAATATTTCAGACACATGCTAATTGTGTATCCGTCCCTGTCCGTCAGGCGGCGCTTTATGCTCCCTCGAATTTGTTGCAGGGTACCTTTATAAAGAAGGTCATCGCTTTTTGCGGTTTGGGCCTGGAATTTTGTAGCCTATGTGTGAATTGCGAAACCCGGTCGAAGCAATTCACACCGTCCAATTTATCGCCGCCCTCGATTTACAAGCATTTTACGTAGTAGTATATATATAATATAATGCATCTCGTATGAGTCACAGTTTCCAAAATTGACAAAAAAAAACCTTGAATACATTTCTGGAAATGTTTCATGAGAGAAACATGGGGCTCTACTAAATTTGAAAACTGTTATTGCGTATATACAATATCGAAGTGATTCACAAACATGGTGTTGATGATGAAGTCACATGACTCGTGATTTCAAGGAAATGATGCTGCATTCTTGGGTGTATGTAATACAGTATATGGACATTGGTTGCAATCTGAAGGATAAAATAAATGCAATTATACAATGAAGGGACACGTGTGAAACGAGTAAATCGCAGAAGATCACACCTATACATGAACAACAACTTTTCCACATAATGCTTTCTAAATAAAAGGATCTTTCTTGAACTGCAATATAGCAGCTGCATGCGAGTTCAAAGACTTTCTTCATCCATTTATTGTGTTTCACTTCTGGACCGTGTCAGCGTTAATTGATAGATCAACAAAATTTAACTAGTTACTATTCAGTTTGGCTGGTTTTATATAAGAAGTGTTGAAAAATCAGGGTATTTTGTTTGTTTTCTTTGTACAGTATATATAAAGTTGCTATTCAGGTTGCTTTTTAAAAAGAAAATTATATCTAGAAGACATTTTGCAACTCGGGTTGCAATATTACATAATGCAACAATAGTATTGGAAGTTAAATGTGGTAATATGTATACAACAAAGATTTATATGAATGTATTATATATGAAGTTGGATCGACCAAATTACAAGGTGAGAGATAATATTGATATTTATTATGACTTTTAATTACACATTTGCAATAATTCACGACGTTATATCCAAGCTCACTTTGTTGGTACATAAAATGCGGCCATTTCTGATTGGTCAAATTATGTGCAAAGAAAGCCATAAAAATTAATGGTCCGCAATAATACTATTTTTCTTAGTTTAACTGTAAAACGATTTCCGTAGCATTTATGGTCTTTCAATAATTGCATATGCATAAACCTGTTCTTATGTAAATCTCGTTTTCTGTGTGTATTATTATTATATATATATATATATACTGCTCTTTTTACTGTCACTTCAGGGCTGTAGGTTTATAATTGAGTTGTATTACCGCCCCCTGGTGAGCTAACAGAAAGACAAACTGCATGTACTGCTTGTATAGGTTATTACTGACAATCAACACAAATAAACAAGTGCATAGCATAAATACAATTTTAATAGCATAAATGATGAATTGAATTTCTTAAATCGATAATATTCTATATACAATTTGGGGAAATTAAAAAGTAACTTCTCAAAGGTTTATTTTGTTATATTGGGGAGAGAGGGGGGGGCAATTTTGGACAATAAAAACGTCAGGCCAATGATTTATGAAAAATAAAACGATTTCCTATATATGCATGCGCATGGAAGTAATTGGGATTGTATTTTTAACTCGTGAAGTTATTCTTTTCAAAGCAATTGCCAACCAATAAACGAGTGTATATAGTAATTTCCTTTTTTAGTGGCAGTATATATAATTGCCAAAGCATGTTTAGGTTCAGTTCTTTTTATGTATTATACTTCTGCATGTATATATATATATATATGGGGAACATTATTGGAAGTCTGCACAAATAAGAAAGAAAGAAAAAACCAGAAAGGGAACACGGGAAAATATTCGTTTAATTTATTAAATATAATTATGGCCGTATAAATTTGTGGGCCATAAAAACCATCGTAAAAATTGAACTCGGTCAATTAAGATTTTTATCCCCCCCCCATCCCCCCTTCTGACTTTTCTTTTCTATTTATTTGATAAGTAAAAACAATAATCGGTCGCATTTGCAGGTGTTCAAATTAAAATTCTTATGAAATATGCCATTATTTACAAATATTTTTTTTCACATTCTTTCCCCATAATATATAAAAAAACTAACTACAGACAATGACTTTTATATGCGATTGCGTAACCCTTCATATTTTATTGGTATACTTTGGGGCTTTTCTGTATTTCTTTTTTACACTGCAAAATTTGTACACATTTTCTTATCTCGTTGTTGGAGCTCTGGAGATATGAAATTAAATGTAATAAAATTCAAGAAAATGAATTAAGGTCACGATCAAGGTGATAGCTAATCAAGAAATCCAATTAAGAACCTATTGTTGATAAAATAGGCCATATACCTCCCAGTGAAAAGCCTATATAGTACATTAATTAGTGATCCCTTAAAGAGAAATGCTTAATTTATCGTTATGGGTTGCAAGTGGGTCGGATAACATCTCAATAAGATTGTAAGTTATGAAGTGTTTTCAATGAAAATGCGTCTTAAAAGTCTGAACCCGAGGCAGAGTTGCTTTCAATAAAACCATGTCTTAACGGACAAGATGCTGTAATTATTCTGTCAAAATTCATGCACTGCCAGGACACGCCCCTTAAACGCCAAGTCCTATATACTTAAGTCGAGATTGTTACGTGTAATGGCCGCCAGAGGACGTTGCCATCGTTTTCTTCTCATTCTGCCACAAAATTCAATTCCAACTTATGCACTTTATCCTCAATTGTCTGCTGGGGTATTTTTTGGATTCAGGTTAATTGGGACACACAGGGACCTAAATATATGGATGTATCAACACTTGAAATAGAGTTCTCGTCAATTAAACCGGAAATGCGGTGTCCCAGTTAACCGGAATACGCTGTAAATGCGTGCTTTATATGAAAAGACAATTCAACTTTGTGAATCTCTTCTCTTCATTTGAAGATGTCACAAACATATGACATAACACTATACACTGTGAGTGAAGAATTACATTACGTATATAACAAATTCGTCTTTGAGCTTTGTTTTTCTCAAAATCTAACTGTCTTCAAGTTTCACATTCATCTTAAACCTGATTGAGTACCTAACTTCATTGTATTATTTTCACAGTTCATTCATTTTCTTCACTTTATTATATTTTTTGTCTTCTCAACAGTAATGTATTGTATTCATGGTTTTTCTTTAGATCCTTAAGAAGTATTTCTGCGAATGGAATTCCAAGAAGTTGTATATATATTTTTGTGACAATCTTAAACTTTATAGTAATTGTATTAAAAAACTGATGCAAAGATTATATTGTTTCGGAATTAGAAACAAATTCAAAACGCTATATTTGCAGCAGTATAATAATAATACAATTTGAAAGGCCCTGTGGTGTACGTTTTAAAGAAATGAACAAAAAGTCAGAGCAGGTGTTGAAAATAATACAGGAAGAGGCAAAAATTTGGCAACAATTAGCTCCGGATATTTATACTAGTGTTGTTGTTAATTATTTTCATACATTCCTCTGCATGGATGGAGTTTGTTGTGTGTGTTTTTTTTATTTAAATAAAAAATAAAAATGGGAAAACTTACATCCTTTTCACACAAAAAATGTGCAACAAATCTTAATTTTGCCTGTGGGGAAAAGTGGTGCAGCAAATTTCCACAGCATTTTAATTTCGCCATTTGAATGCGAGAATTTGCAAACTGTGTAATGTATATGACTGCTATTGCCATGAATACGAGAAAAAATAACAATTTAGCGGACAGTGTACCCTTATAACTGACAGACTATACTTTCCGTAAAGAATCGCTTTTTTTTAAAAAAAATTTGGTTGACAATTTACGCGATACTATAGCATTTTATTGTTTCTATAAATATCTAGCTTAAGCCTAACTATATACTTCAGTATGCCTATATATATATAGAAAACAGAAATAGTGTTCTTATTTCTTAAATGTCTATTATATAATTGCATGGGAAACATGTTTTTGACTGTAATTTATGCAACCCATGAACGTATATAAAATGAATGACTTCCCTAATTAAGTTTTATAGCCTGTTTATACGTTTAACTCGGAGATTAATTATCCAATTATTACCATGATTATTTTGCTGACATTAGCATAGCTAAACACGAATTTAACTTCATGGAAAGTCGATATTTCACTTTACGGGAATCAAGTTAAATGTGTTTATTTCAAGTTTGAACTATAGGAACAAAATGAAGTAATATTAGGCCTATGCAGATAACAATTCATTCGTATGATTTAGTTGTAAATTATGTATATTAGTTAGATATCATTTTAATTTGGGTTAATTGTTCCCTTGCAAATATATTCCTTAATATGCAATACATCTCTGAAAGTAAAGTTTAAATTCAAAATGATAGATGCAAACGATGAATGGTTTTGTTATATATTTACAACTATATAAGCCTATATATACTGTATATAAACTTAAAAGTATTATGCAATATAAATGTACTTACAACCATTTGAGGGCGATTGTTGATTGGATGAATAGGAAAATGACGAGCAACATGTGTGAGCACCTCATCGTCCTTTTGGTGGGAAAAGTGTGTGTATACCGATGTCATTCAAACTAATAATCCTGTTGGCTACCTATACTAAAAGTATAGCAAAAACCGAGTATTGTCACCATTGGTTTGCCTGTATATAATGCGCAGGTCACACTCAACTCTCCTCTCTCTCTGCTGTCAAGTCCTTCCTTCTTGTCTTTTCAAATTGCACTTACATATACATATACATACATATGTATATATATATATATACTGTGTATATACTCGTGTGACGAACAAAATCCCAAACAAAAACTGGTGGTAAATGTTCTTGCCAGGAATGCCACTTATATTTTAAGATACTTCAATTGCCAGCCACTGGTTTGTCACTGCAATGAACACACAGTTTTCTTGCTGTTTTTTTCTCTCTCTCCTCCCAACTTTTCCCAACAACGTTATGTCCGATTTTTGAGAGCTCTGAATAAGTCACCTCTTGCTCTCTGAGCAGCGGATTTCCGCCTTTTATTTGAACCCACTGCAACTTTTTTTTTTATTTGTGTGGGGAGGAGGTGAGGGGTTTGGGACGAGACGACTCACACACCGGTACTCAACTGGCAACAACTTGTTGCTGCTAAAATCCGGACGAGATTGGTGCTAATTTGCCCGAAATCGGCCCTTTTCATGCACCACTCCAAGGGCCGCCGCCATTTTTATCTGATCTTCCAAAACCCCCCCGCCGGCCCCCTTAGGCTTATTAGTCCCATGGGTGGCTACCGTACTCCACAAGCCTCATGTATAGATAGATAGATATCCTGCAGCAAATCTTTGTCTTCAGCCTCACCAGTTTCGAACATTCGAATCGCAAATCCCTGTTTTCGTCACCGTTTTCATCGCGCAGTCGTTTAACCTGTGCAAAATTCAGCTGAAAGTTGGTCGGGGGAGGCCCTATACTTGTATAACAGATGGTTTTTTGTCGTGTGATATTTGGAACGTTCAAAACTTTTTTCGAACTGTGCTCGGTTCGCGTAGAAATCTATGCGGAAAGTATTGCGTTGATTACCGAGTTTGCGGGAACTTCTCCGGTTGGTTACGGTATAGGCCTAGTTGTTTTAAAATAGATGGTGAATTTGGAACGTTCGAAAAGTGTGGTAGGCTAGAACGGTGTTAAAAGTTAGGAATATAACTGCGGCGTTATCAAGCGCGCGGACCGTACGCAGCGTGTAGAGGAAGCAACGTATTTGGCTGTTTTGGTAATTGAACTGTTCGATTTGAAATTTCGAAATAGAGTTTCGAACATTTGGGCTATTTTCTCCTTTCGATACTTTCCTTAATTTTTTGAGATTGTTATGATCTTCAGCAAAAATGCGTTGTGTACGATACAGAGCTCGGTGACAATTGTTAAATTTATATTTGGAACGATGCAGGATCGTCAATATTTGGAACGCTATTGTTAATTGGAAATGGCATCAGAAAGTGAAACAACAATGGCCTAAACGCTAAAACAATCCTGTGGCTGATTTTCTTGCGGCAGGTTGTACGAGGATTATCAGGTGCTTGGAAATGTAACTTTTCCGAACGTTCCAAATACTAATTTCGAACTTAATTGAGGTATTTGATTGATATTCCTTTGGAAGAAAAACTTCCTAATTCTTATATCAAGTATTCACCGCGAATCACAGAAGCGTATTTTCACGATTGAGTATAGCTCATCCGTTGTTGGAATGTTCCAAATGACTTCAATTTCACCATTACCCTTGGATAAGTCCACTTCGATTCCGAACTTTGAAAATCACGTTCCAAATATACGTTTGCGTTGACTCGCTTCGACGTTCTCCCTCTGTCGCGAAGACTCTTTTTCCAAATATCTCCCCAAGAAATGTGACATCCAGTGAATTGGAACTGTGTTCTGTGCCTCTATATTCCAGTCACTTTTTTTGGGACACTATTTTCGAACAGACAGTTACGTACAAGTATATGCACTTTTTCTTCAGCGCTGTTCAACAAAGAAGCCGTTTCTAATAAGAAGCAGACGAAACTCGTACCAAGTTGTGAAATTGGAACTGAACTTGTATTTTCGAACACATGTGTTCCAATTGTTACTTTTTCCTTGCGCTTTTGTCAAAAACGAGGCAGAAGTCGGGTTGCCTTGTGCGGTATTGGGTGATGTGGTGAAGAGCTGGTGTGCGTTTTTCGAACTACATAACTATATTTGGAACGTTCAGGGTGTTGGACGTGCGACGGTGGCGCCACACCAGCGAAGACGGACGACTTGCAGCAAACTGCTGAACTCTTGGCTCGACTCTCCAGTTTTCTTAACATGCAGAAGTGGGGATTTGTTTGTTTTTTTATCTGTCCACTTGTTGGTGCTATTTTTCTTAGCTTTTTACAGCAGTGGTGTATAGTTGATGTTGATGCCGTTGTTGGCTCTTTTCTTCTCTTCGTCTTCGGTTTGGTTGGTAATTCCCGTTTGGGTTGCACCACACCCCACCAATCACGAAAGGCCGACGGCAAAAATCAGAGACAAGGTGTGCAAACAGGCTAAAAAGCAACACTATATATATATTTTTTCCCACTTTCGTCATCATCATCTTGATCATGATGACGATGGTGGTGATGATGATGATGATCCTCCAAAAGTCGACTCCAAAGTTGTGCAAACTGCAAATCTTGGAAGTTTTCACTGGGGAACATTCATGAAGCATGTTATTATAGCCTATACTTGGAATTGAAATAAAATGGGGAAATGAATTCATATGTAAAAACAGATAAAAGTTCAAATGTGTGATTCCAGGGAAATGATTTTGTTTTATAATGCAAGAGAATTGTTGAGATTTACACTGATGTATATTATACAGTGTGTTTCACAATTCGGATGACATCTTTATTAGAAACGCATAATGAATGATCAATGGAAAGATGTGGGAGCATGAATTATGGATGTCACATTTTATGTAGGTCCTACTTAAAAACCTAAGCGTTTGGGGACATGGGTTCACAGGAACTTTGTCTTGTTTTCATGCAGGGAATATATAACCTGTCAGTTTGCCCCTGAATTGTGAAACGCCCTGTATATTCAAAGCTGGTATTATTATTATTATCTGCAGGCTAAATGTAAAGTATACTTATGGGGTAAAAGTGGGCTGTATTATCGCCCATGGGGCCACTAAATGCGGGTGGGCGATAAAACGAGTCTATATTATAGCATCATTTTTTTGGGGGAGGGATATGATATAGGCCTACATAATATAATTGTCACCTTGCAGATTTTCACCTTATATTGAGATTATTTTCTGGTTTTGCACCAAACAATAAACCTACATGTATGTTGTGTATAGTAGCTAAGCCTACTTATTTTAACATGGTGTTGTACCGTTTTCAAAAAACAAAAAGGTGTTTTGGTGCGCGTTTTTTATTTGTAGGTCTTCTATGGTTCAGTAAACGGTAGATGAGATTAGAAGCAGGGTGTCTCGCCTTCTTCAACTTTCTTAGTTCAAGTAAAGCAAGAGGTTGTTTGGGTTTTTTCTCTTACTTTAAAAATACAAAACTACACAAGGCGAACTTTTTGTTATTTAAAAAAGTAACAACAACTCGTAAATAATAACATCAGTTTTCCGTTTTTAACCCTAGCTTTGCTTTCTCACGATGTTCCCAACTTCTTTACCGACTGACGAGACAATTTTCTTGCGTAAATTTGCATTGAATCGTTCTCAAGATTATTCGTTTAAACGGCTATTACAGGGTACAAAAATGTAAGACAAATTACCAAGTGTTTTGCTGAGAAGCATGAATACAAATCACAACAATATTTTAATTTGTTATTTCCCTTGACAGGTCTATTGGCTTATGTGTCATTATAATGCAAAATCATTTCGGTACATGAACGAGTAAAGTCCATAGCCTATTCATTATTATTGATTTATTCCGGACACAAATAGCGAGTAAAAGTGTGAATTGTTTAAAGTTGATGTTGTATTTTTCCGTTTGTTTGGCATTGCATGTAAAATTGTCTTAAGTATAAAAGAATTATTTTTGTTTGAATTCCAAACTCAGATTTTGCGCATGAATTTTCTCATTTCTTCTTTTTTTGTAAATTACGACTGGTTTCTTGTTGGTTTCTTTTAAATACGACTCTGAAAAATGAGTCTTAAAAATGGTTGTGATTTTTATCTGACAAGTCCCTCTTGTGTTTTTTTCCTCTCTTTATCCAAGTATATGTATATATATATATTTTATACACCTACTGTACTAAGAGTAAAAAGTGTGAGGGAATAATAATAAGGGTGATATACTGGCAAATGGCAAAAAAGGTAAACGCCTCTGGGCCATTTGTGTTTTATAAAAGGTTTTTTTTTATCAAGAAAACCAACTTGAATTTGCGATGACGCGTGAGAAAGTTTGATTTTCAAATTGCCGCCTCCTTTTTACTTTTTACTTCTTTTATTTCTTTCTTACTTCATTTTTTCATCCCTTCAACATTTAATTCCTTCAAAATGAATGTTGCTACTCGTCAGCCATGTTTTATTTTTTTCAATTATTTCGTTTGCATTCTTATAACTCTGCGAAAAATGCACCGTCAAAGCAGCAATATATGTATACAGGGCGGGGCGTAAGTAACGCCTGTGTGAGAATAACTTGTGAACGGTTATAGATAGGAGGATGAATGTGATAAGGGAAATTGATCAGCGGTACTGGGCAGTTCCGGTACACCAACCGGAAGTGACGTCGGACAAGAGCGTCAAGGCCAGCACATACGCAACTCGGTTGCAAACAGTAAGGGGCAGCAACATATACAATGCATAGAATCTACAGCCTGCAGTGACATGATGCAGGCTTTCCTGTTCATCTAGATTCCCTACAATGCGTGTTTGCAAGAGAGATACGTATGTGCTGACCTTGACGCTCTTGTCAAAGGTCACTTCCGGTTGGTGTACCGGAACTGCCCAGTACCGCTGATCAATTTCCCTCATCACATTCAAGTTCATATCTCTAACCGTTCGCAATTTATTCTCACACTGGCGTTATTTATGCCCCACCCTGTATATTCAAATTTAGTCTTAATACGGGGATAAATTTACTTGTACGGAATGTTGGTTAGTTATTTTGAAGTAAAATCTTTTACAGGGGCAAAATACACAGTTAAATTTAAAACAAACTTTTCTGAAACATTAAATATGTTTACTTTCATAAAACCACATTAAATAGCTGCATTATTCAGTTTGTTTTAATTCATCTCACCTCATAAATTAGTTTCTGGGCTACTACTATATTAGTTTCATTCAGAGTTCAATCCCTGCATGTGCAAGTTATACATTGAAAAGTTTGAGGTTCAGAGTCTTTGATGCGGGTTTTGTCCGCCAGGGGGATATGTATACTGTATAGGCTGCACATGCACCTCTATGGCATGCTTTTTGAATGATGAATTGAGAGTGAAGTTGCGTGGCATCTTCAATTACAACATACCTTCAGTGATGATGATGACGACCAACATCATCAATCTCTCGAAGCTCTTGAAAACTTTTAAAGGGCCAAGGTGAGAGATTGATGCGTTAATTTGTGAGCAGCCAGCTGAGACGTTGCAATTTTTCATCAAACTCTTTTTCAGACATGAAAAATGCCCTCTGCACTCATGATTACTGCGTATAACTTTTTGCTATATATACATACATATACACATTACAACTCGTTCAAGATTAAGACATGCGTGCATATACATATACAGTATGTTCGGCTATCTCTAAAAAAGATTCTGAATTGAGATATAAAATTGTAAAAATTGAAATTTTCTTAGATAAAAGGGGGAAAAGAGATGGGTTGATTGTTTATGGGTTTTTTTTTTTTGGTAGAGTTGGCCGCATGAAAAATGGAGTTCAGATTTATATAACAGGTGGATTTGTACGGAGAAGGAAAAATCTTGAAATCTTGACGAGGTCGTCGCCGTTGCTGTGTTTTTTGAAAAATTTGCTCTTATGTTTTGGTTGTTTGTTTGTGCTTTTTTTCGTTTGTAAAGAAATTCTTTGGATTTTTGGACTATCATTTTGTAGCACAGTGTACGAGATGAGTTATTTGTGTAGGTTGTTGTAGTAACGACGGTGACAGTTTCAATGTAACCTTATCTGATCTCATGTTTTGCTCAGACCCTATAAAAATGTAACAGTAATGCCACTAATGATGCTCAACTCAGACACTACAAGCAAAACAATGAACTTTATTTATTTGGCCCCTCAATTTTTCCCTCCACTGCCATCCGTGCAAGAGTGTTTTGCAAAAAGAAAAGAAAAATTACTCGCACTTTTTCATTTTCTCCAGACTGTAATGCATAAAATATGCATCTGGTGTCATGTACCTACTTGGAGCCAAATTCAATTGTTGATGTCTTAACCTTTTTTTTCTTTCTTGACAATCGCAATGGCTGAACTGGAAAACTAACATAATTACGTGGTAACCCCTTTGCCTCAATATAAAAGTTTAAATGTGTCACATAACTCGACGAGATATTATTGAAAAAGAAAATGGTTTTGGTGCAGAATTTAAAGTTTTGAGTATTGGGCTTGTAAAATTGAACATTTTCAGTTGTAATGCAAAATATATTTGGGACAAATAGGTCTGTGTTACAACACAATTCAATAATTAATGCATATGATTTCCGGTAAGAGCAAAGTGGGCGGGGTTTTCTCTGAACTTTTATGTAATGACAGTCTGTCCCTGTCGGCTGAGTAAAGAGTCAAACAAAACCCCTGAAAAAAATGCGGATAAATAAGCTGAGTTTGTAAGTTTCTTGTTCTTGTGTCCGGTAGGTCTTGTGTTTATTCTTGGGTGGGCCTAGGGTTGGGCCAGGGAAACAGATCCTTTTGTTACCTTGTGCTACCTTTTCTTACCTGCCATTTTCTATTATGTATCATCAGTTGTTAAAGTCTTGCTGTCCCTTTTGTGCCGCCTTATAATGACCCACTCGAAATTACACTGTTGCATGACAAAAGTCATCCAAATAACACAATGCAATAGTATATGTATACTGTATGTGTGTACATACAACAACCGTCTTTTATAAGATGAACCAAACCCCTTTGCCTCTTAAGAAATTTATGAAAACTACTCGCAAGATCGCGAAATTCATATCCAAAAGTGAACAGATATATCTAGATTAAAGGATATATTTCATTCAATAAATTCCTTAGCAATATTTCCAGAGATTTCTTGATGTTCGCAGAACTTTTAGGAAGTAAATTACGTAAGTAAATTTTATGTGGATACCTATAATCCATTCAAAAGAAGTTGAGGAAAAAGGCGTGGCGTACGCAGTGCTCGCAATTGGCTACATTGGAAAAAGGCGTGTCTTGTGGTTACTGCTGCCAATCAAGATATCGGAATCAACACTGCTACTCACGCCCACGTATCACGTGGTTTTCGCTATCCAATAAGCTTCGAGTATGGGCACGCCTTTTTCCTAAACTTATTTTGAATGAACTATAGTTCTGAACACTGACATTTGACAAATTTCCCAGTGTGTTACACCTGAAATGCCACTTCACCTTTAACTACTTAGTATTATTTCATCTTTTGTTTTTTTTTATGTATCTAATTGTTGTGATATTTATGACCAATTCCTAATTTCATTATACACGTTTAAGAACGAACCATTTTCCCGAATTACACATTCCCAAATACAACGAGGCCCTTAAAATTCAGTCGTCCGGAATTCTTTCTTGCTTTTCTGTTGTTGTTTTTTAAATACTTAAAATACAGGGAAAAAGTTGGTTGGTTGGTTGGTTGGTGGGACAGAAGAAGAGAGAAGAGCAAAAAAAATGAAGGATTCCTCAATTGAGATGTACACAAAAGCCAGACTTGGCTTCGTTCAGTTTCCTTGCAAACTTTTCCGCTCTTTGATTACATGACCACCATCTTTTGTTCTCTTCAGACATCATTGGAGAAAACACGAAAATATTAAACGTTTTTATTGTGGAATTTGCAAAGTCATGCGAGGGAAACTGAAAAGTGAATAAAAATTTCCTGCCTAGTACTTGGATAGGTTCATTAAACGCGTCAATAAATGCTTTTAACACTTTTCTTGAACACACTTGTACTGTGAGAGGAAAAAGACGAAAATTTGGCAACCATAGCTGAGTACTTACAGTTAATTTCGGCCTAAACTTATTGTCTGTATCGAATTTTTAATTGGGGAGGAAAATAGCAATCGATTAAAAATGTGCTTTTAGAAAACAGTAAAGGGGAAGGAAAAAAGAGATTGGGTATAAGGGTGGCTTTTGTTAAAGACAAGCTTCTGTATATTGTAAATGTGAACAATGAATGCATGATAATGAGTAGGATGATGATGCACATCAACATCTATGAATGCACTTTGCACGTTGTTGTATCTTGCAAACTTTACCACCATTTGCCAGCCAGTAATTACCTTTCATGAAAAATGAATAACAGCATCGTGAAAAAAGAGAATGTGCAATGTTAAATGTAGGATTGTCTCTCAGCAATTTAAATGCATGTCACGACAGATAAAAAAAAACTGTT